>OMLP01034135.1:4259-35116 GCA_900302685.1 Spondyliosoma cantharus
CACACACACACACACACACACACACACACACACACACACACACACACACACACACACACACACTCTCACACACACACACACACTCCTGCACAGAAATACGATCGCAGCCTTCATGCATGCAAACTGTTGCCAGACCAATTGCATAATATATCTTCTTCTTTTTTTTTTTTTTAGACAGCAGACATCCGCGGAGGATGGAAATGTGACTGTGAGGAGGAACATTTAGTTAACCGTGTTCCAGTTATATTTGATTTGAGATTTGCCTGTTAGCATTTTGCGGAGGCCGTATTGTGAAGGTGTATCATCCCCAGTTATCGGTGAGCACTGTGTCTCTGTCATCAGTTACAAGCCAGGGTCCATAACATTTTGATGCCTGAAACAAGCCAAGGCAAAAACAAATCACTCTGTTTGTGCATTACCTGTAATCAGAATCTTAATAAACCATCGCGGAAAATATAATTATACAATGACAGAAGCCATTAACGCTACTTAAATAGATCGGGGGTGGGAACCCAGCAAGGGATCATGCCCCTGATCCGGCTGCTGACACCACTTACGACTGTTTACGCTCTCCAGCAAGACTGCAGTGCAGAAGAATTGGACATTTCACATGAGGGGGAAAGAAAAAGGGGAAAATGTGTTGGGTGTGGCATTGTGATAAAAATATGATGTACTGTGCTACCCTGCAAAAACAGAGAGCAGGAGCTAGAAAAAGGATGAAGCTGAGAAAAACAGTTTGAAAGTTTAGAAGCTGGTTAGCCAAATAATGTGACCACAAGATATATTGTAAATTGAATGTGGTGTTTATGCAATGAAGCAATGCTGCAATGCTGAAAAAAGAACCAGGGTGTCAGGGACCGAGATGGCCACGTCAAGCTTGTGATACTTTGCTAAGCTAGCTAGTAATCTTTTAGCAGGACACGTTTAACTGCTTTTTGCATGGTTGGATGAAGCCTCATTCATACAGGATAACTGAACGACTACACTCTTGGATTGGCAAAACAGATTATTAAATTGAAGAAAAAGGTAGGAAAGAGGTGGGAAATTTAGCTTTAGCTAAGACCAGCTGTGGCTCTCTGACTAGCTACCTTCAACTCCACAGCTCTGTTCTGTAGCTTTTCAAACTGAAATTTTACATCTGAATTTATATATTAAAGGGCTGGTCATCATATCAAAACTGCATTGTTATCCTGACATGAGACTGTATATATTGTCTAAGTGTCATAAGTGTTAATAAGCGTTGTCTTTTCCTGGTTTCAAAGGCTTCATTGCAGCAAAGTGATGTCATTTTTTATCTAACCTGACCGTTCTCCTTTTTTTCCTCATGCCGTCCTTTACCCACTCAGTCATTATAATCCACATTACTAATGATTATTTATCAAAAACCTAATTCTGTTAAAGGCCTGTTGCTAGCTGCCATTAGCTTGTTAGCTCAGTTAGCCGCTCAGCCAGCAGTCTGGACTGGAGAAGTGCTGTTGTGCACACTGAACATTGGACTCGGACAGTCACCATGCTAACAACATTTATTATTATTATTTTGGTGAAGTAGTCAATAGTCACCCCTGCAATATTGTTGCAATATTGATATTTAAGAATGTGGTCGAAAATATAAGAATTTGACTTTGACTCTAGCATTTATTAAAATAGTGAAATATATATTGTGTTTTGCGATATACCCTTAAAATATTGCATTATTATTTTAAATCAGTACCCCTGCCCTAGATATTTCTGTAGCAATATAGTATTTTATATGTAAAACAAGTGTGTCAATTTTGACAAGATGTACTTTTGGCTTTGTTGGACGTGTAGTTGAGGTCACTTTTCTCCTTTACACGGCATCACATGACTCTTAGTTTCCTGGATTTTCTTAATTAAGGATACTTGTTTTGAATTTGCTGTTAATTTGCACACTTCCAACTCCTATCACTTCTCCGTGCTTACCAAAACAGATCCCAGCCCGTCAATGTTTACCCCCTCTGAGCAGCTCTAAAAACAAGCCTGTGCAGGTATACCTCATATCTCACAGATGGCTCAGTCTTAGGGTTTTATTCTGAATGCGCTCAGCGTGTGTCGCCCCGTGCTGCCAGAGTTAAGAACACTTGAGCAGCTCCGTCCTAACAAGCACTGGCAGCGATTATTGGCTCTTGATTGTGGTGGTACGCTAGCATGAAGCCATGTGCCCGCCATGATTTTCCCTCTCATTAATCTGCCACACTCTTGTCTCTCCCTTTCTCCCCCCACCCCTGATGTCTATTTCTCTTTTCCTCTCCCCCGGATCAGGAAACCTCGCCCCGTCTCCCAGCTCGTCTCGCAGCAGCAGGTAACGCAGCAGTTCGTGTTGCCCTCGCAGCCCAAAAAGGAAAAGAAGGAGAGGGTAGAGAGGGAGAAGAGCGACAGAGAGCCGGCGCTCAAGAAGAACAGTCACAAGAAGATGAGGTAAACAAGATCATATGAGGCGGAGGGATCAACGGGAATCAGACAGTGCAGGGATGCATGAATAAACTCAGTAGATGGTGTTTATGTTGCCACCTGACGTTAGGGTTGATGGGTTGTCATATATCATGAAATACTTCAAAAGAATTTAAGTGAAGCGGGTGGGAAACACCAGAAATAAATTTCAAAGAAGTGTCTGGAAGAAAGATCAAGGCACCCTTGGGTGAATCAAATCGAGAGATGGTGTTGCAACGCAAGCGCAAATACAAAGCTTCATTCAGAATTTTAAAGAAAATCGTCTTAAAATGCTTTTTTCTCCCTTTTCCCAACAACTTGCACTCCCTCACCAGGCCCAGGTTAAAAAACATCGACCGGAGCAGCGCCCAGCACCTAGAGGTGACGGTCGGGGACCTGACGGTCATCATAACGGACTTTAAGGAGAAGGCCAAGCCCACATCCACCTCGGCTACGTCGTCCAGCGCCGCATCCACGGCCGACCACCACAGCCAGAACGGCTCCAGCTCAGAAAACACAGAGAAGGGGCTTTCCCGCTCCTCCTCACCAAGAGGCGAGGGGAGCTCAGTCAACGGGGAGTCCCACTGAGTCACCCGCTCATGACTTCACCCCCCGGCCTCCACCCACATCTCATCTGCAAGTTCACGCCACTGGTGGAGCGTCCTGCCTCTACAGCTGTACAATACCGACTTTGTTTTGCTTCCTTTCTTTTGGATATCTCAGTAGGAATTCGTCAGAGTCGCCAACACATCGCAGCTGGCGAGTTTAAAGATTCTTTGCAGTACCGGAATCCTACATTTAGAAAAGCAATACGAAACACCTGAAGTTTTTACTGATCTACATTTCCACTCAGACATTCGGTGTAATCGAAAAGGATCCCACGCGCAGTCCGAAGCTCGCCACAAGAATATTTACTAAGACAGTTTTATTCTGACGAGGAACTTCCTCAGGACTGACCTGAGACACGTCTGAGTAATTGTTTGGACAAGCCTTTACGGTCCTGCATGGTTTCCTTCAGATGCACCCGCCAAGGTCATCAAGTTTCTCTTTTTTTTTTTTTTTTACGTATTTTTGTTGAATGAACCTTGCAGCCCCCACCCTTCATCTTCATCGGCCGGCAGAGTGACCTCTTCTTCCCCCATGTGGAATCTTAAACCTACCTGTTACGAACCTGAACCACCTATTACACACTGAACCTTTGCTCCTGTTCTTGATACTCTAAGCTTTTACTTCTAGACTGCCGCTGCTGTAGAGTGACTTTTTGACACAGCATTGTGGCCGTACTGCTACTGGCACCGTTTTTTGCTTATTGTTTGGAGCAGGTCGTCAAGTTCAGGTAAAGCCTGTCGTGTCCGTGTAAAGGCACTGGGCAGGTTTTGATGAAAGACCTCTTTTCAAAGGTGCTGTAAGGTATAATATATAACTTTAAAAGGATAATACCGGTGTCTTGTTTTCTGTTTGTGCCAATAATCAATGCTACCCCTCTTTTTGCTTTATTCCCAGTTTGTTGCGCACATTCAGCTGAGTGGGAGATATAATCAGGGTTTCTGTTTGTCTGTCTTTGCAGAAGTTCCTTTTGTACTGTATATAAACAACGACTACCAACCTGCATTAAGTGATATTTTTGGTATGAAAATAGAATCTAATTCATGTGAGTTATGTGTAAAGCTGAACATGAAGAAAATGAGCAGCTCTACAGCTATATGCAGCTTTTGGCTCATTACTTGGTTTTCTAAGTGTTTCACAGCTTCTAGCTAGCTAGCTACTAGTCAAGTATGGACTAAACCAGAGCTACAATGTGGGTAAATATTGAATATATGCAGCTTTTAGCTAATTTCTGACCCTTAAATACATCAACCATTATCCAGCTAGCCAGTTCAGATTAATAAACTGTTGTTGACACTACCAGTCCAGCATAAAATGGCAGAAGATTGAAGTTAGCTAGTAGCCGGTAAAGAAAGTATTTTACAGCTACTCGATACCTAGCAGCTCGCCAAGTCAGGACCCCGAACCAGAGCTAAAATCTGGATAAATATTTGGCAACATATAGCTTTTAGCTCACTACTTTGGTTTTCTTACCCTCACAAACATCCCCCATGTCCAGCAAGCCAGTTCAGACATGCATTAACAATATCATGGTAGCATTACATTGCAGAAGATTGAAGTTAGCTAGTAGTTGACTTATGGTACTTCTGCACTTGACCAGTAGCTAGCTTACTATTAACTAGCTAGCTACCAGAAAACAGATTTGGGTAAATATTTGGCAGATATTGGTTAGCTAGCTAGATGGGTAGTAGTTGCAAAAGACTTTGTTCAACAGCTACAACCTAACTACTAGCTGGCTAGCTACCTACAGACCAAACCAGGGCAAAATTTGGGTGAGTATTTGGCTAATGCATGCTAGAAGGCCAGTAACCTAAAATTCAAAGGGATTGTTTTTGTCACGATTCCACCAAGACATGACTGAATCGCGTTCGTCTGTTAAAGGGCCCCCGGTTGTGAGCATATTAGCAATATTAGCTAAAATCTATCTCTCAGGGCTTTTGTTTATTGGAGCTAAATTTTAGTTCTTGCTGTAACCTCATACAAAAATATTGCTTAATGCAGCTTTGAGAAACATAAAAGCTCTGTCACCAATCACTGTCTGCTTCATGGTAATGTTGCACCATGGTTATTGTCAGTCACATGACTCCCACAGGCTGATTAACTGCGCGAATATGATAACAATTCTTCAAAGACGTCATATTTCATCATGTTTCAACTTTTTTATCGTGCATGCTTTTCATGTTCTTGAAACTAATTCCCAAGCAGGTTCATGACGGGAGAGTTTGTTTCAAAGGCGCAAAAAAAAAAAGAAAAGAAACGCTGATTGCACAAGGGATCGACTGAGGAACTGGCACCTAACTGTAGACGATAGTTTAAGGGGCTGTAGCTGTGACACCGGTATTGTCCTTTTTTTAAATCTCTGCTGCACAAACAGGGCTATGCGTGGAGAAAAAAAAACGTGTGGACGCTCACACTGTTCTGCCCCCACAGTGGACCCGGTCTGGATACAGCACGGTGCTTGCACAAAAGAAAAGGAAAAAAATAAGAGCTTTGACTTGTGGACATGCACATTTATCAGCTGTATAGGGGATGGCGCACAGCGTGATGGACTTCAGAGACTGTTTAAATTCCTCCATTTTGATGTAGCAAAGTGGGGTGAGCTTTAGAATCTACTAAAAACTCCCAGCAGAACAACTATAGATCAACCTAACTACACAATAACTTATAAAAAACCTGTAGAATAATACACAGATGATATGGATATTTCTAAAATATTGTACTACAATGTTTTGATGTGGTTGTATTATCCATCATACCAGTGTTATTGTCGAGATTTTTACTTTTTACATTTTAGCACAGATCCTGAGAAACTGTCATGGCATGATAATATTATGGTCTCGGTATATTGTGGGACAGGCTGTGTCTCTTAGTTTGTTAGCATCGTTTAATGTGTCAGAGGTCTCGTCGGCTCACTGCACTAGCTGGGACTAGGTGTGTGGAGCCGAGAGACCTGTTTCCGACAGACATCTGTTATTTGGTTGTGGCAAAAATGGAAAGACACTTAAAAATATGTTGGTGTCACTTGTTGATATTTTTTGATTTGCTTTTTGCTTTGCCATGCTCAACTGTTTTAAAAAAATGTGTGAACTTGTTTATTACATGTCTGAATAAGAAAATAACAAAATTCAAACAAAGACATGTTGTTTCTTACGGCCACACTTTCATGCATGCTTTGTATCGTCATGGGTTTTGCTAATCTTCGCTTTTTAGCTGGTGAACGACTTAAAGGATGAGTTCACCCAAAAAGTCCAGTCACTGTCTACTCACCCGTACGTTGATGGAGAGTCAGATAAAGTTTTGAAGTTTGAAGCGTCACAGAAAACACTGTTGCAGCAGCGTTCTCCTTTACAACTGCAGTAGATGGGGACCTTTTTTAAAATGGGGAAAAGAAAACATAACGGCTCCATGAAGCTTGTCCGGTGTAATCCTAGTCTCCGAAAGCTCTGAGATCCAAAATGGATTTAAAGACATTATTTACACCCTTGTGCAACCATTTTGGATGGTGTGCATGCTAACGCTTGTAGCTTAGCAGCTACAGCAAAGATTTCAGGAGTAAATAACGTATTTCAAAATCAATATGGGGATCTAGGGGCTAGTGGGGACTTGGATTATACCAGAGAATCTGTATGCAGCCATTTTGTGTCTTACTTCATTTATATTTCTGCATTTTTAAAACAAGTCCCCATCCACCTTCATTTGTTCAGGAGAAGGCTGCGACTCTGTTTCACTCTGAAGCTCCAGAAACGTTTCATGGATGATAAAACTTCCCCCGACTTTCAATCGGTATCAGGGGTGAGTAGTTAAAGACTGAACTTTCAGTTTTGGGTGAACTTGTCCTTTAACTGCTGCTCATCTTCAACACAGTAGGTTCAGAGATGACTGATGGATCATGTAGATGGGCGTGTGAGTCAAGCATCTCCATGACATGATTATATTTAAGGTATGGTTTATACACTAAATAATCAAACATAGATCAGTCAGTTGTTTTATTTTTCTCACTGAATGCAAAATGCAGTCGACCTTCAGTTCTGTTGTCTGGTGGAGCCACCTCAATAAAGACGACTAGTCACTTTAAAGCCATGAATGGGTCTTTTCAGAGGTGAAATCAATTGAGAGTTGCTGCAGACGGAGGGAGGGAGGGAAGAGGGACAGAGGGGGGAATCAGCCTTGCTTATCGCTCCCACCCTTCCCCCAATTTAGGGTCCCGACCTCCTGCTTCTCCTGCTTCTCACTTGTGCATCAAGTGAAGGGAGCACAGCAGAGACACAACCCGGAAGTGTGGTGTCGCCTTCAAAATAAAAGTATACAATGAACCCATAGCTGGTGGGAAAGGACAGACCAAAAAAAAAATAATGCAGGCAGTAATGGAAATGTGACTTCACACTACAAAAATAAAATAAAAATGTATTAAGTAAAATCATATGCTGACTCAGACCACACTGAATATATAAAGTATTATACATTTAAGTATGTATTATGGCGCATTACCAAGCCTCCCATCTGTTAAGGGTACCTGAGTAAGTTTGTCAAAGGTAAAAAGAAGATCTTGAACTTGTTGAAAGGTTGCTAAAGACAATAGTTGCAGCAAACAGTTTCTCCTTTCCCTAAAAAAAGAACAAGCGTGAACAGCACAGAAGAGGTATCTGAGCCATTTTGAGTGCATATACCTGAATAAACATTTAATTTAATTAATCACACTAATCAAGTGTTGTTCTGTTTACTTTTGTTTAGAAAGGCCTAAAATTACTTTGTCATTTAAATAATTACAGGACCTGGAATCCCTCTGACTCGATGCATGAACATGTCCCCTCAGGATAGTAAAGGTAGCTTTCAGTGTTTTCAGTTTCAGTTTGAAAATCCTCAAACATACTAAAAGTGGAAGATAGACATAAGCATATTGTACTGCAGGGTGAAAACAGTAAAAAAAAAAAAAATCTGATCTACAGGCATTATGTTATGATGCAGGTTTCCACACTATTACATTATTAAACTGTATTTAGTTTTTATCATGTATTTAAAGCTGCAAAGAGATGATGTATGTGTAATCTTGTATAGTCTTCCCTTTTCTTTCTCGTTCATAAACAAAGCTCCTACTGTATTTTCCCCAAAACCTGAAAATGAAGGTGTTGAAAGAGCTGCAGGGTTATAACGTGGCCGCCAGAGGGCGCAGTCGCAGCGCCTGATAACACTTTTACTTTCCAAACCTGGACCGGAAGTGCGCCACCCCAGCCTCTAGCTTCGCAGTCCTGATAAACGCTAGTTTGTGTGTCATGACTTTAGCTCCGAGTTGCGTTTACAAACTCCATAATGCGGCGTTACATTCGTGCACTATTGCTGTGCACAGTGTTTGCCGTGTTTTCGGGCTTGTTTGTTTACAGTAAGCTGGTTTACTCGGACGTGCCGGTCGGTGGGAACGGACCGAAGAGGGGTTTCAGCCCACCGAGAGTCCCCGGAGGCAGGCGAGGGGCCGCGGACAAAACTGGGCCCCAAAGCCAACACTGGTACAATAGGTAGGATTGTGATTTTTAGGTATTTTATTTCACATAACAGGGTACAATAGACCAAATAATTCACATTTCATACTTTGAGTGTGGGTAGAGATGTAGATATGAACTGTGTATCACTCTTGTATGTATAGGAATGTGACGTTGGCTGACCGAACGGCCCATGACGCACGTAACGTACACATACAGCTAGCTAACGGTATATAATGAAACCGTTTAAGTCAGAAGTGACGCGAGATTTGGACAGGTGAGACTTCAAGAGCAGCCCCCCTGAGATTTCCAGATTAAAGGGGCTCTGTGTAATTTTGGAGAAGAAAATCAGAGTTTTAATATTTACAACAATAATGAGGTAATACTACAAAAACTAATACATATTTATCTTTACCACAACTGAATAAACAAGCTGTTCTCAGAGGAAAATAAGGTCCCGAGAACACTGTTTTGAAGCTAGAGAGGTGGCAGGGTCCGCCATGTATAAACAAAGTGAAGCATGAAATTGTGTTGTCCTTTAGGGTCAGTTTGTTTCTTCACATAATTATGTCATGAAAACGAAGAGAGTTTATTTAGGCATACAGATCAGTCAGTGAAGATCTTTCTCTTCTGATTATAATGTATTCCACAAAACTACACAGTGCACCGCTAAGTAGTGTGTCATTAAAGTTGTAAAGAATAGCGTGTCACCCACAGACCAAACCAGCCTCACATTTTGCCAAGTTTAATTGAAAAAAGTGTATAGAAAATGTGTATCTCATCATGTGAAGTGACATCTGTGATGTAGTTAAATGTTAATTGTACAATGCAGTTGCAAACTCTGCTTTGTTTTGTTTTCACAGCTGACTATTTGTGTCAGTGTTTGAGGAGGGGGATAGATGGGAGGGGTGGCTACTAAAGTTCAAAAGAAAGAGACCACAGTTTTTGTCTGCCTTTCAATCCCTCACAGAGGCAACTAGTATCATGGCTGCAGGCAAGGCTGGGTCCAGTGAGGTGAAATCCACAGCTATGACATTTTAAACATTTCATTAGATACTCAGTTAATTATTTGGTCTATGAAAAGGTCTAGATAATAGCTCTTCAAAGCCTAAAGGGAGTTCTCCCAAAGCTTGGAACATAAACAAAGGGTTTACTTTGACATAGTACAAAGGAAAGCAGCCATTTCTCACTTTTGAGAGGCTGAAAACCGAGAGTGATTTGGTATTTTTGCTAGAGTAGACTAATATACTAATATCACAGATATATGGGCATTTGCATATATTTTGTCTGATATGTGCAGATATAAAAAGTTATTTTTTTTATATCTTAATGAACTTAATGCAGAAAAAGATGCTTTGGGTGATTTATTGGTATTAAATCCCAGTAAAGTTTACTTTTGTCATTTTGGATAACAACGTTTCTTGTTAAACTGTAATATATCCTTCCTATGCTAATGTACATATCATGGTTTGATAGTATTTGATAACCACATTTGAGCTATCATTGCATGAAATATGTTTATGTTTATAATTTGTGTATTCATGAATATCGGCCATTATATTGGTATCAGAATTTCTTTATGCCCCATTGTCGGCATCGGCCCCAAAAATCCAGTATCAGACATGCCCTAATTTTTGCTTACAAGTTGACTTGACTCCAGTTCTGCCTCATAATAGGACAACAACATACTGGTAGGAGTTAACCACACAGTCTGAGACGTAAACACATAATAGTTTGAACTGACGTCAGGCAACTTCACAGATTGAAGGATTCATTTGTCACATACTCATATTTCTCAGTATGTACAGTACTGGCCTACTCCAGAGGATTAAGTAAAATGGTATAAAGCTGATGTTAAAACATCCTGTGGTGGCTTGACGTTGATGTGTTTCAGTAATCTTTTTGCAAATAAGACAAAACTGCAGTGTGTGTTTGCTTCATGGAAAACAAAGACACTCAAACCGTGCGCCCTTTGAATGCTAATAGGAAAGAATGGCTGACACCATACTGCAATATCATTATTATTATACACAGGTCTCACTCTTTCTGAAATCTCTACATCCACTCTCTCTCAGGTACATCATGCGTCAGCGGGGTCAGGTGGAGGCGGGTGGTGGCGGCGTGCAGAGCAGACCGGATCCTGCCATGCACCTGGCTGTGGTGGCCTGCGGGGACAGGCTGGAGGAGACTCTCACCATGATCAAGTCTGCTGTGCTTTTCAGCATCAAGCACATCTACCTGCACATCTTCGCTGAAGATCAGCTTCACGCCAGTTTCATGGAAGCTGTGAGTTAGAAATATTTGGAAGTGTATTTAAATTTTTGTGTTGACCATATCCTGTTCTATGTATCTGTACATGCAATTCAATATTCTATCTGTGTTCCAGTTGGAGTCGTGGCCTGGTTTCATTCGCTCCAAGTTCAACTACACAGTCTACTCCATCAGCTTCCCCAGTGACAACGCAGCAGAGTGGAAGAAACTCTTCAAACCCTGTGCCTCTCAGAGGCTCTTCTTACCTGTGAGTTACAAATAAAGAGAAGATGCATCAAAGTTCTTTGTAAAGACAAAACTTAACAGATTAGGAAATCGATGTCTGGGAAAATGTGAGTTCTGAACTGGAAAATATGAAATGAACTATCAGTGTAATTTCCTATATTTTACATGTCACAAACTTTACTTGTGGTATGAATGAGTTTTATGAATTTATACTTAAACATCAACAGATTAAAATATGGGGAAAAAAGAGAATATTTTATGTGTTTAAGAGCAGTTCACCTTACACAAAATACAGGACGGCAACTGCAGAACAAATTGACACTAAGAATCATCACAAACAATGGAGAACATCCACATTATTAATATTCTAAGTGATTTCTTTATCTGTCTTTGCAGCTGATCCTAAAGGACGTGGAATCCGTCGTGTACGTCGACTCAGACATCCTCTTCCTGCAGCCTGTAGACCGCCTGTGGGCATTCTTGTCCCAGTTTAATTCCTCCCAGCTGGCAGCCATGGCCCCGGAGCACGAGGAGCCCCGCATCGCCTGGTACAACCGTTTCGCCCGACACCCCTTCTATGGCAGGACGGGCATCAACTCAGGAGTCATGCTCATGAATATGACAAGGATGAGGAGCTTTTTCTTCAAGGTAGGACTGAACATTGACATTTGACTAGTCAATCATGTTTGGTTTACTGTAGCAATGTAATACGTATTTTGGCCACAAGATGTCCTCCTTATGCTGCAGTTGCTCTGCACTAAGGTCTCAAGGAGGATTCTAATTTGAACCTGTCAAACACCTGACATACAATAAAGGCATCTTTGTTACTGTTGTGTATCCATGTGTATGTTGACAGAATGACATGACATCTGTGGGGCTGCGCTGGGAGGAGCTGCTGATGCCTCTTCTTCAGAAGTACAAACTCAACATAACCTGGGGAGACCAGGACCTTCTCAATATAATTTTCTCTCACAACCCAGGTAAGGCTGCACAGTCCAGTGGTGGCTGGTGACTCACAAAAGTCAAACAGGAGGGGAAAAACCCATTGTGTCATCTTATTTTACACCAATAGCTAGAACTATTTTATAAATGATACTGAGAATTTACTTCTACCAATTTCTATATTATCCCTCTCATCTCTCAAAATTAGAGGAGCAGCCTCCCCTGCAGTGATATGTTGACTAAAGCTTTTCTTTGTTTGTGCACCTCCACTCCCAGAGTGCCTGCTGGAGTTTCCGTGCCGGTGGAATTATCGTCCAGATCATTGTATCTACGGCAGTAATTGTGCATCTGCTGAAGAAGATGGCATCTACATACTGCATGGAAACAGAGGGGTTTACCATGACCGCAAACAGCCTGCCTTCAGAGCTGTTTACGAGGCCATAAGAAAGGTGTGCATGCATGTTTGTGTTATGATATGCTTGAATACAGTAGTCCTTAAATGCTCTGTGAATTCAGGTTCTGAATGCAATATAGGCCTCTTCTGTAATGTCCAGGCCAGAAAAATTGGCAAAAGAAAAATACAGAACTCTCCATTGTTGAGCAAAAAAGACAGAAAAGAATTAAAGTGGCTGTATTTGACTCCAACAACTGATGCGTCAAGTGCCAAGATTTATCTGCTTTAATGTTACCAAGTGTTCACACCTAGTGCATAAAATTAACTCAACTTCCATTAATCTTTTAATAGCGTTTTTATGCTTCATCTTAGCCAGCTTCATTACTGACTTGTAAGAAAAGCTCCTGAAAATTTCTTTTGCATATCTGGGTATGTTTGGTGATCTATTTCACCTCTAACGACTGAATACTAAATGTAGATAACAAGACTTATTACGATGTGTGCAGTTCATCTACAATTACATTTAATAACCCCCCCAAAAAAGTCAATAATCTAAAATATTAACAGGTTTTAGTGTCTGCCCCTGAGGCTTCAAAAGGCTGTGTCCCAGACCCACAGACATGACACAGGCAGGTATTAACAGTAGGAGAAGAGAAAAGGCATCATTCATTAGTAGAGGACACAGCTGACTTTCTTTTGGCTGGAAACCTTTGCGTTCTTGTTACGATCACAGGTTTAGTTGCGTTACACTTCTATCTACACATACTGAATGCAGACAGTGGAGCAAATAAAGTGTCTATCAGAGTGGTGACTGAAAACTGCACCCTGTTACGGGTCTCATGGGTATATTTAAGTTTTAAAAAAAGAGGCTTGTAGGTGTAATTTAGTGCTGCGTCTGATGAAAAGGGCCCTTTTATAACCCCAGTGACCCGCCTGCTCTCCTCCATTCAACTGTTTCTTCACCCTCCCTGATGAGATCCTGGATTGGTGCTGACCCTAAACACCCTAAGTGTTAGCGACAACAGATTGTCCACATTGAGGAACACAAATCTGGAACACACCATTTTGAAAAGGTTGGAGTGAAAGCTAATTTCCCCCATGAGGATGTTTATGGGTTGTTTACCGGCTCTGTAATGATATTGACGACACAAGTGGCATTTACTTAATGAAGCCATCAACATTGGGAGTCCCATTGCTTTCCTATTAACAAAGCATTGAACATAGATCAGAGCGGTGGCTGATCCATACCTGATCCATGGCCTGCAGTTAAAACTGCAGCTTTAAAGGGTTGGATCAATTACAGACACACATGTACCTGTGCTGTTTGTGCTGCTACATGGGAAAGTAAACCCCACAGCAGGCAATAACACACACAGCTTTCCAATAGTCTGTGTAGGTATTGATACTTTCATAGATATGTGATTAAGTCTGGTTTGCCAGGAGGATGGAGGAGTATAGATTGATCCTCTGTGTGTTTAATCTCGCAGCACATTTCATCAGCTTCTCGTTGGTTCATCTGCAGCAAAACCTCAGGCAATGTGTGTGGTGTTATGGAGTGAATAACTAACAGGACAGTGCTACATTGGCAGCTCAATGAAAGTGCTGGAGTGAGGAAAACTGGCACTGGATAGAGGACTCAGATGCATTTTTGCTTAATTTTTTAATAAAAAATCCTACTACCAACTTGGTTTATATAATGCAACTGTGACAAAACATCTTATTTAATAGGATTCAGAATGTAAAGGTTCAAAAAGGGTGACATCGACCTTGACCAGACTTAAAAATCTCCTTTTTTCAGATTTTGCCTACATTAGGCCTGTAGAGTGATGCTTTAATTGTCCATCTTAAGGCACACTCACTAGGAAGGCGAGGACGGATTGTCACATAGGCCTTTTTAATCGATAGCGGATGGTGTCAATGTCGTGGACAGATAAAACATTTTAGTAGCCTATAAGATGGGTCGCCAAATATACTTGGCAGTCAATGTACCTGAGTGGGCTGCCCAAGTAAAATATATGTGTGAGAAACACATTAAAAATGTCACACTCATCCCCAAAAATGAGGCATATTGTCAAGACAAAGGCTGATAATCATGTTATTTATGTTGGGCATCAATTATTTTCATGTTGATGTTTTGTTTCCATTTAAGAAGGTGTAACCTGTGAATGATAAGCACTTTTGCTTGTAAAATGACGTAAGTTGTGAAATGATTATCTAAACTGATGGTAATTTTCTGTTAATACGCTGATAGATTAACCATCAGCTCTTCAACATTGTATCCGTCTGTTCTTAATGTCACTAGTCATTAATTATACCGAGTTTCTTTCGCAGCAGTTTGTATTCTTAATAAACTAGAGGCAAAGTGTCCATGTCCAGCATCTCACACAAAGAAACGGGAGTACAAGCAGCAGTGCTCCTCCCTGTCTGTCTGCCCGTCTGCGTCTTAAACAGACCACAGCGGTCTGTCCGTCATAAAGCGTCTCCTCCCTCCCTCCACTCCAAGAGGCTGAGCCCGGGAAGCAGCAGTTAAATTTTACAGCCGATGGCACGTTTAGAGTCAGAGTCTGCACACCAACGGTGTCCCATCAGCCGCACAAAATCAATACACCAACTGTAAATGCAACTTTATGAGCGGCGGGTGTGTGTACGTGTGTGTGCGCTCATAAAAACGCCATTCTCTTTGTGACCCAATATCAGGGACCCAACCGCAAGCAAATGAGCTGGCATAAAAAATGGTAATTCCCCTTTGATTTCCTCGGAGCATTGTAAAGGCTCCTTCATTATTGGAAAGACATGAAATTTCTTCTGTAATCCCTGCTTATCACCGGACGGTAAGCCTATAGCATAAAACTGACTCCAACAACGTGGGCTCCTTTATGTTTTGCCCGGCTGACCGATCAGATTAGATTTGGAGTCCCATCTGAGTTTGGCATGCCTCGCGGATTTAGTTTTTAATTTATCGAGGGAAAGATATCTTCCAAGCACAAATGCTGCCCAAAGCACCACTTTGCTTACTTACTGAGGGAATCTGATCAATTTTGCCGGAACAGTGGGGGGTTGAGAGGCGTCCTCGGGGGAGTTTTGACAGCAGTTTGGGATTTCAGCTGCTCATTTTCAGCTCCGGAGCCCACTCCTCCAACCTTTAGACAAACACCACCCCCGTCTTTTCCGCTCTGTGAAGAAACCTCACACTGGTACGAGGCATCTTACTTGGCAACATGAGACCAGATGGATACACAACAGTCTCCTTCATACCATATGAGCCTGCCTTTATAGTCAGAACAAGTCTCTGTTTCAGCACATAAAGTGTGGAAATACACTTTGAAAGCACATTCCAGACATTCCTTATGATTTGTTGCCTTTTAAGTAACTTATTTACATTTAGATTTTCCATCTAATTGGATTGCATAAGTTCAGTGGTCATCATGTTGAGTCAATATGAATAAATAACTAGAAAAGAAGAATGAGAAACCTGAAGCATGTAAACCTATTCTAGTAGAAACACAAAATGAAATTAGGAACCTGAAAATGAGCATAATATGTCTCCTTTTAAATCTAACCCAATTCATTTGTTTTTTCCTTCCAGTACTCTTTTGGTGCAGATCCAGTGACTTCTTTGCTGGAACCTCTAGAGGAGGAACTAATGAAGACGACACACACTTACTGCGGTAAAACTCACCCGCTCTTCACCAAGAAACTGGTGCACAGCCTGGCAAATGTCAACAGGAAGGCCCCGAGTGGATGATGACAAAAACAACAGCAATTGGGCGAAAAGGCCAACAGGAGAGAGACTGTGCCTTAGCCGAACGTTTACAAGCATGGTCAGAGCAAACATGGCCATACATACTCGTCCTCAAGCAAGAAACTAAACGGCTTACTTCTAATCTTGCCAGCTGAACCCTGCTGTTTAAAGCAGGGCTTTTTTGACCAATATACAAAAAAATTTAACCGCTACAGACACAAGCTTTTTGAGTTGTCAAAATATGCAAAAACTACTTTGTGGACAACTAATGAGGGAAGCTTTTGGCTTATTTCGATGAACGGTTAACAAGGTAGTTTGTCTCAGACTGAGACTAATAACTGCTCACCTCTTGTAAGTTGCTCTGGATAAGAGCGTGATATGAATGCCTGAAATGTGCTGGAACTTCCAGGCCAGATGGTTGTAGAACTTGGCATGGGAAAATATTTACTACACATATAACCTTGGATTTGTTTTCCAGGTACTCTGACAGACTTTCACTTTTTATAGTTTTACTGACAACTTGGGTTTTTTGTTTTTTTTTTGTTTTTATTTGTTTTTTAAAACAAACAAGCATCTTGTCTCTTCTTGAACATTATTCACCATGGTGCACAAAAGATGTGTAAAAGTTTGACTTTCCATATTGGAGAATTTATTGAACCTTGTGAAACACTCTTATTAAAAGAGAAAAAATCATATCAGAGCTGGACGAAGGCTTTCGGCAGGGCCCATTTATGAGAGATGTGTGCACTGGGCCACTTTCAACCTTTAGAAACCACTTCATTACCAACAAGAGCTTTCTGGCAAAAGTTCTCTTGTGATTTTGGCAAGGGTTGTGCATATGAACACTCTACCAGAGTACTGTTACTTTATCTGTTAAACAGGCTACTTTAATAAAAATAAATCAAGCTAAACAGGGTGATTAACACAGTGTATTTTCCACATACACAGGTGTCACTCCCACTGAGAAAAGGTCATTTATATGTTGTATGGTGTCAGTCTACATATATTTCCTTAAGTTTCATGAACACGACTGAATAATTACTATGTACTCCTTTTTAAAAAGGTTATGTTGTGTCAGTCTAGACACGCAGCTATGCTGAAAATCCTGTGTGATCGTAAGATTACGACACGCAGTGCCGACAGCATGCATTGCTGTGAACATGTGAATAAGCTACAAGTTTCTCTCCTGATGCCAAAGTATTTCTTTTTTATTACCGTACTATGCTGACGGGTTCTGAACCGTTGAATGTATTTTAAACACTTAGGATTGAAATCAAATTGTTGTTATCAGTGCTTTTGTTGGTATGTTTGTAATGTAGGCTATCCTTTGTGACGTGTTAACTGGTTTATGTCATTGTGTTAAAAAAATAAAATTGAACTTTTTTTTACATTAACCACCAGAGGGCAGCATTTTTTGATTACAGATGATATATTGTGAAGGGGATGAGAAAAAACAGTAGTTCTGAAGGAGAAAGACATGATTAATAATAAAGAAACAATTATAACGGGAACAAAACAACTTAAAGAAACTGAAAATAAACAATTTGCGTTTTTAATTCAAATGTCATTTGCTGATTAACATAATACCAAGCCGATTTAAAGCATCTTTGTTGGTTTCCTCTATAAAGATTTAAGCTGAAGAAGATGGATGCTTTGTTTCTATCACCTTCTCGGGCAGATCGATGGGCTTGCCAATAATCTATCACTAAGCCACCAGCGATGCTACACCATCTCCGCCTCAGCTCTGAGGTGCTCATAAAGTGTAAGTGATGGACCAATAACGCGGCCCTATAGGTGTCTGTCTGTGACACTGTATGGCATTGACTACGGGGGAATGAGTTTATGCTTATTCCCATTAGGCGGAGGATACAACCATCCATTTATGGCTCCAGAGGAAGTTTGATTCATTGCCCCAGAAATATCCTTCATTCGTCACTATATATCCATATGAGAGCTTATCAATTACCTTTATTGACCTGTGTGCTTAAATGCAACATGTAACAGGCCAGGTCCCCAGGGAGAGGGAGACAATGGGCTTGAAATGAGCACCATGTTGAAAAATTCAATATCATCCATCCTCCAAGGTTTCATTTTCCAGAAACTCCCATGTTTTATATGGCAATAAATAAGTCTGATTTTATTTCTTTTGTGCCATCAAGGCTGGAAGAGAAACTATTCAAAATAAATATGTGACCTCCAGCGTTTAGTGCGGGGTCAGAGAGGGGAAGATGAGGGAGAAACGGGCACATGACGGAATAAATTAGGTGTACGTGTGTGTGTGTGTGTGTGACGGAGAAAAAGATAAATGGATTTCAGGTAAGGTCGACCCTTTTTCCTCCATTGTCGTGGGACAAAACGTTGAAGAGGAGAGACGAGTGTATAGCGGGAGGACAGAGAAAAAGGCTGATGGAGTGTGTTGGTGATGAAAGAACAAGAACAAGGCTGTCGTAGCCAATAAAGCAATTAGAGCACTCTGTTGCTCCGGAGCTCTGTCTTTTGGATACAGCTTTCCTGAAAAACGCATTCGGACCTCAAAATGGTGTCATCAAAAGAAAAGCAGACACACAAACCAGCACCGTGTAATGGGACTACAGTGTCGCCCTGAATAAAATATGAGGCTAATTATGAACTTCATTCACTGATCAAACCGAATCACCACTAATAAAAAGTCTTGTAGAGAAATCTGAAATGGTTGAATGAAAGCACAAACTGAGCTGCAGAGAGAGAAACTTGACATGTAAAGAGGAGAAACTAATTGAACTAAAACAAATCTGCGACTCGAGGATAAACAGACGCCTGATGAGTGTGGAATGAGCAATCTACCTTGTTTTTTTTTAAACAATTCGGCCAACAATTCTGTTACAAACATTTTTATAATTTGTGACTAATGGATTTACTTGTATCATATTAGCGGACTCTGCCCGGACTGGGAGCTTGGAGCATCAGGGGAGTGTTGGTGTTCTTGAGGTACAAGATGGTTTGAGGCTAGCTGGTTAGCATGCCAACTCAAATGAATATCTCCGCAGCACAATACACATCTTTGACACCAAAACAGTGAATGTTTGAATTTTTTAGATCAAAAAGCTTTAATATAATTCAGCCTCCGAGGTTGCCGCTTGTCCTTGAGAGCTAAGCACCTATGTCACCCACTATGCAACTCAACCTTCAAAATTCTGTCGGGGATTTGGTTGTGTTATGCTAACAGTGGCTAACATAGCCTTGAGCTGCTAGTGCAAGATTATCATACATTTAAGACGTTTTGGCCACCAGAGGATTGTAACTCCGATATTTGCTCTCCCTGTCACCATTTCTGGTCTCCATCGAGGCACAAGTGGAATATCAGGCTCTTTAGCTGCTAAACTCTCTGCCACGCTCACCAGCTAAAATGCTAACGCTGTCTGTTTGCTGTTCGGTGCTGGGCAGGTAGCATAAGACGAGTTAATGAAAAGAGGCGCCTGCTGTGGCTGAGCATTACACCCAGCCACACCAAAACAGTAAACTTGTAGGCTGTGAAACCAAAACAATCAGCTGAGAGACGCTAAAACTAGCCATGGAGCAGACTGTTTATATAAAAATATTGATTAGAGAGGCTTTAAAGGTATCAACAGATTGTCCTGACATTATGTATTGTGTTGCGGAGATTTCTATATCAAGTTAGAGAAATCTATTTAAGTTAGCATGCTAATCAGCTAGTCCCTACCCAGCTTGTCTGATAGTAAACAGCACCAACATTCCTCCATTACTCAGAACACCTGGTGTGGCCTGAGTCAGCTAGCTACACGGTTATCTGAGCTCACTAGCTAACAGCGGCTAAGGTTTGCTGCAGTTAGCAGTTACCCTGGTGATATCGGAGCTCAAACCCACAGTGGTTCTTATTAGTGGCTTATTGCTGGTCGATGAAGCCTCACTATCCGTCAGAAGCCCTCTGTGAGCGTGCCTCGTTCGAAAGTGTAACCTATTTCAATATGGGCTGTTAGAGCGTTGGCTTCGCTTGTAGATACGTGCCATTTATAGTGAATCTCCGCTTTGATCTAAAGTAGAATTTTCTCTTATTCATGTGACTTGCCAACAAGACAAGACAGCATCTGTCCAATTCTGACAGCTTGAATCTAACACACATACAGAATATGGATGCATAATGCACACATGTTTGAGCAAGGGGTATTAGGTTGAGACGCATCACACACACACACACACACACACACACGGGCGCGCACACACTCACTCATAGACTATACGACTTCTGCTCCGCACATTTGAGCATGGATGTCATACCGCACTCCTAGATTGCACAGCAGGGGGTCATTTACATGTTGTAATAGGGTCTACACATCACAGCTGTAGGAGATGAGAGAACGAGAGGGAGGCACACAGGCCTGAACGTTCCCCACAAACCAAACGTCATGTACCCGCACGTCTTATTTACATGTGTGCGACTCCGGGGTACGTTTGATGCCCAGCGAGATGGAATATGACATCTTTGCAAATGCTGACACCGAATGGGCTTCAGCGATTCACTGGGCACGTCACAGGAAGAGAAAGAGAGGGAGAGTGATGGGTATTTCAGCAGATTGGTTTATTTACTTCACAGCTTTTTTTCTTTTTTTTTTTCTCTCTGTGTGTTTGTCGGGCTTGACGCGCCAAATGCCACGGAGCCAAGCCAAAGGATGTCTGTCCAGCTTGCCGCAAAATCTCGCCGTTCGCAGGGGGAGCCGGCTCTCTGGAATCTCCCACCATTTTATCAGGCTTCCTGCCAAATGTAGACCTCGTCCTTGTTTTTATCCGTAATTGCTTTGTCTGCACGTTCCTTCTTTTTCTTTCGTACCTCCCCTTTAATCATTTCATTTCGCCATGCCATCCTCCGTCCTTCCCCGCTTCTTCCGCTCCCCAAAATTCTTACCTTTTCACATTATTTCTCCAAGAAATACACCTTTGAAATCCACTTCAGTGTCTGACCCAGTTTCTCATGCCTGATTTCTTCTTTCCTGCACCCAACCACACTGCGTATACAAAAATACCCAGTACGCTCATCAAACGCGCTCATGTTTTTTTTGTGCTGCTCAAGAAATGGCAACAGAATGGTTTCAAAGACGGACTGTGTTGCAGGAGTTCTCACCTCCAAACATTTTGAGAGTGTGAGTCTGTGCCTACTTAGAAATGCTAGCCTTGGGGATATGAGCTGCTTCGCTTTGTACTAGACCGCATGCACACATAAGAGCCAAAACAGGGATGCTACAGTAAAAACAGACGCATTCAAGGACAATAACGAGATGAGATTGTCTTGTCAAGCATGTAGCGTTGTCGAGTTACTGCTTGGAACAAAATGGGGATGTTTTCCAAGTGAGCATCTGCATTTGCTAAATATAAGAGCTATATGATTCTCTGGAAAGATTGATACTCATTTCTCAGTGGTTAATATGAAGCTACCACCAGCAGCCGGCTAACATAGCTTGTTGTAATTTTTTATTTGTATTTATTATTAAAGGTGCAATATGTAAGAATTGGCCACCTGTTGAACTCATACTTATAACAAATAGGGGTGGCATATCACCATAGTAGAGAACTGATGCTTTCTGTGTTCTGATTATGACATAAGCTATGTTTTAGCTTGTTAGCTCACTTAGCCATGCAGCTGGGAGAACAAGGTTTTCAAGCCAGGGGCTAACTGGTTAGCATGCTAATTTCAGTAGATAATCTACAACATAATGTCAAAACTGTTTCAACGTTGATAACTAAACTAAAATTCTTACATATTGCACCTCTGAGTATTAATTATGAAGCTAGTTGGATTTCTTTTACTTTTGGATGGTACCAGGCTAGCTGTTTCTAGCTAGCCGAGAAGTTCGATACCACTCTGGTATCTGTTTGTTCGATACAAAGCTACAACACCACTTAGCATAACAACAGAACACAGCTTTTGCACTTTGGCTTTAGAGGTGCTGTTAAGAGCATTTTGTTACTTTTGCCAGGGAAACAGTTTCCTCCTGTATTCAGATTTTATGCTAGCTAAGCTAACTAGCTGCTGGCTAAAGTTTTTTTTTTGTTAAATAAGCTAATTTAAAAACATCCAGTTAATGTTATCAAAATACTACAGAATTTTCATTGGAATCCTTTGTTGTCAGTAAGTTTTGTCCTCCCTGTATAAGTTTTGTTTCAGGCTGCTACGTAGTCACGTTCATGCACGTTGCGAACACATACGTCATCCATGATAAGCTATTAGCTAAACTCAAACTGTCAACGTGGGATAGTAAGAGGAAGCAAATGAAAGGCTCAAAAACAGTCCCAACATGGCTCCAAACAGGAACTATCACGAAGAGAAAAATTTAACCGAGCTCAAGTGCTCATGGTTCTAAGCAGCACCGCTGAAGCGTTAGCACCTGCGAAACATCAACAGTGTAGGTTTATGCTACTTGAGGCTATTTTTTTCTGAGGTTGTACATGGTGTAAAAAGTTTAGAAGATAACACGCTGCAGCAACTTTTTAAACAAATAATATTCCTAGTACATTTAAAACGTTACACAATACATATGAACACAGGGACTGCATGCACACACAGACCCCTCCCGCCTGTGAATCCCACATGAAACTTAAAGCCGAAGCAGAGATAGAGGGGCTGACATCAGAAATGAGAGTGACCATGGCGCTTTCATATCCCAACGTACCCTGACCCTCCTCCTCTCTTCCCTCCCGCATCCTCATCGTGCAACAATAGATTTCCCATTACTGCTCTCCTCTTCACTCCATGCCTCAATCATGGCTCGACAATGTTTACCCCTGGGAGCGATCTGATTCACAAAATACCTCAGTGAGTGCTCGCGTGTGGTCCTACACGTGTGAATATTTGCTCATGGGTGCAAAAAAATGGCACTATGGACGCATATGTGTGTGTATGAATATGTGAGTATGCGTATAGCTGTGTGTGTGGTGTGAAGGGTATAGCTTTTTTGTATTCCAAAAACCCCAGAGCTTATCTTTTCCTTTCTCCTCTCGTTTTACCCCACTCTCCACATTCTCTGTCACTCACAACACACACACACTCTCTCTCTCCCCTGCGAGCTTTTCAATTAGGTAATTACAGTGGTGCTGAATAGAGCCTGCCTGGACACTGGCGCTCTATTGTAGAAGCACCTGTCCCCCCATAGACAGCAATTACCTGCCAGGCTGGAGGGGAGTTGCAGGCTATTGTCTGGTGTGCATATATTTGCCTGTGTGTGTGAGTGTGTGAGTCTAACAGGGACTGTCTGTACTGTAAATGCATCTAAGCAGTCACGTTTGCTAAAGGGGCTATTGGTTGTGTGTGTGTGTGTGTGTGTGCGTGTCAGAGCCGACGCCCTGCAAGAGAAGGCTGCACTTAATTAATCATTTACCCTGGGAGTGATGGAGGAAGATTTAGAAAGTTCATTTTTTTAAAATAGAAATCAACCTAATTGTCTTTGTGGACATGTGGACTGTACATGGTGAATGCCCGTGCTGCTTTCAGGGTATGTAAACGGCGTGCAGCAGGAGCGGAGCAGCATGATTTTGCCTGGAGGCTTTAGGAGGAGTTTAGATTCAGCGAGCAGCACGTTTACCACGTCATATTCATTACTTCGTTAACATTTTAATCCCTGCTATGGAGCAAAAGTGGAATAGTTGTTTTTTTTTCTCAGCGGAGAGTGGCAAAAAGAGAAAAAAATGCAGCAATGTCTGAATGCTTTGAGTAAACAGCTGCCACTAATACAGTTCACTAATACACCTGAAGAGGAAGAAGAAGAAAAAGAAGAAGAAAGCTGCATATCATTGAAGATAAACAGTGATCGTGGGTTAACAAAAATAGCTGGCATTATGCAGTCCGCTAAAACGGCGGATATATTGACGTATATACGAGATGTAATGGCGGCCCCGTTCATAGAAAACATTACTTCAAAGTGCTACTTAAAATATTGTTCTTACAGAAGAAGACAATGAGATGTTAACCATCGTCAATGATTATTAACAGTACAAAAGCTACTGTAGGCATAGCTGATGAAAACGACAGAATCCGTTTTCTTTGCTAGTCGTGCTAGTAGCTCCCTAAGCTAGCCTTATTCCTACCCCAAGGACTTCATATTAAATCTGGACACAGTCATTGAAAGCTCCTCAGTGGTGTTTTGAAGCCAAAATGGCTTGACTAACTTCCAGTTTAGCGCCCCGGCTAACTAGAATGAGGATCAAACAATTTAATGGTGCAGCTCTTTTAGACAATCCAAATGTTATTGGACCAAATTATAACGGTAAAACGAGTCATTTTGGGGGAGGGGGGTGAATCCTGTGTGAAATCTCAGTTGCATGAGGCTGTTTTCATTTGCTTTAATTGCAAGAGGTGAGGGCTTGTGGCTCATGGTCCCACTGGTTCTACAGTATATTGGTGACATTGGTGCATTGAAATACGAAAGCTGTTATGATGCGCCTCCGTCGGCGCATTGGCTTTCTCTCGTGCTCCCGTCAGATCCATGCAGTCTGAGCCTTTCGCGAACAAGCAAAGAATATATTTAAGACATTTTATCTAGAGCAGTTTGTAACAAGCAGAAGTAAAATGCGGATGATGACACGTTAGATCACCATAATCACATTTAGCTGACGGCGAGGATCAACGGCACGGCACACTTGAAAATATAGCACGTGTAAAGTGTTTTTACAACCTATATTAACCATGTTTTCATGTATAATAGATGCGTGCAAAGTAAACCTGCCAGGCATGATGACAAGGGTTTTATTTGCTCTTTTACAGCCTACAGTAGCTTTACTGACTCATGATTCTGGATCCAGTGTTAAATAAGGAGAACGCAGCTACTCTCTTAAAGAGGAAAGTAGTGCAGCAAATTGCACCCCCGACTACTTGTTGTTTACTCAGGCAGCTGAGGTGTATTTGTCGAAAATAACACCCCCGATGATTCTTGTGCCTGTGTCTTGTTCTGGCAGCTCCCCGGTGTGTTAATTTACGCCTGGGTCCTTTTTTATAGTGAGCACCTATTGATCTGCTTGGACACACATGTAAGGCTCTAAAGCTCTGTCAAGACAAGGCAAAATGTCTGCTCCAAATTGATGGGAGCGCAGCGTGTCGGCGAGTGTGTGCGAGCTGTTTCACACCTTGTAATTCTAAAACCTGTCAAGGTGGCAAAACGCGTCACGAACAACCTATCACATCTGTTCCCATGACGATAAGGATCCACTCCGTTAATTAAAGCCCTTTGCTTTCCCGTTATGTTGCGTGATGGACAGGTTAAAGTGTCCCATTAGGGCCGGTACTCGGAGATAATTCACACACACGCATACAAACAAACGCCTCGGTTCAGTGATGTGGCTTAATGTCTGTTCACGGCTGTATTATTTCCCACAGGTAAAAGCGGTGACGCCGTTACACGAGCTCCGTCACCGGCTGCTCTGCGGGTTCCTAAATGATTTCAGTGGGTAAAATGCATAGTGACTAATGATGAGGCATCCTGGCACGGCTCCAAGCCCCCCGTAATCACACTGCATTCAAAGATTATCAGCGATGCTTATCAGGCCTAGCGCTCTTGATGTTCCGGGCGGGAGGATGTGAGACAGGATACGAGGCTGATGGTTGTGATCAATCACTGATAAGCATCACACGGGACTAACGAGGCCTCCTAACGAAGGAACACGGGGAAAAAAGGGATATAATTGGGAAAACTCATCTCGCTCAGAGATGGATTCATACCGTCTGGGAAGACTTGGGAAAGGAGGGAGGGTGAGAGAAGGAGATGTGAAGTAAAAAGGTCAATACATAAAACGCCGTACAAGGCAGTGAGAGACAAAGACTACAGCTAACAGTTTGTCCATCAACAGTCACGTCTCCGGTCAATGAATCCTTGAGAGGCAACTGCTGCTACTGTTTTTTTATTCTTGATTTATATTTCAAAATAAATACCGCTTTTCAGTACAACAAGTCAGGAAACCAGTTCTCCCCCGGTTAGCTAGGCCTGACAAATTGTTGGTCATTGGAAGCAATTCCACTTGATAAAAACACATTATGCCAAATTTGGCGCAAGGTATGGTGGGTTAGTGTTAGCACCATAATACGTTTTTTTTTAATGTTATATTATTTCCTGTTTTATTTTGAAAACGTTCCTTTCCCTCACCTGTCCTTTTTCCGGCCTCACTCCACCTGTTCCTGATCACCTCGTTAGTGTGTCTGTGTATACAGTCTTTGTTCTCCCTCATGTTCTTGTCAGTTCGTTCCGTCTTCCTCCGTGTTCGTCCGTCTTCCCCGGGATGCCACCCTGTATTTCCCACCAGCGTCTCCTTGTGACTCCCCACGGTATGTTTCTGGTTTTTGTTCCTTGTTGTTTTCATTGATCTGCACTTTGCTTCTGCCCTTTTGGGTATTCCTTTGTCTTTTGTCCCTGTGACTCGTCTTTGGTTTATCGGATACCTTGCTTTTTGCATATTCAGCTTTGTTTTAGCTTTGCTCGCCTTTTGTTTCTGCTGTCCTGCGTGCTGTCTGCATTTTGGGTCCTCACCTTGTATCACTGTAACTTGCAACAATCATGGGGTTGACATTTTGTGTTCTGAGTTCTGATGGTTTGTTGTTTTTTCGGATGATATGTAGGCTAAACCCTTGATTCCACCGGGTGCGTCTGTGTTACCTGGTGTGTGCGACAGTGATTCATTCCGTCCTTTATGCGACTTCATTTCCCACTGCGAGCATTTTCAGGGTCTGCCTTAGAATTTTGACTTGGTCTTATTTGGTTTATTTCCCTTGACTTTTGTGCTCCTGTTATGTGGTTGAGTGGGTGACATAGTAACATTTTATTTTGTTTTAAGTGGGTTTATTGTTCATATTTCTGACTTCATTGTGCTGTAGATCCCAAATGGATGTTTCATTTTGAAAATTGACCTGACCTTCTCCCAGCTTGCCGCTGCTGTTGCCTGTTTCTTCTCCAAAATAGACTTTGCGAGTTCTCCGCGGAGAGGCCCTGTGGAATCTGGGGGTGATAACTTCTCATTTATGTGTAATTGCACATTTTTATCAGCAGTTCCTTCCTGTGAAGCTAGCTAGCATGCTTTACTGAGTATAGAAGAAAGTAAACAATGGCCACATCTTTATAACGTGTGGTAGCTAGCATACAAACTACCATGCTAGCAAGGATAGTAAGCTAACTACAGTCTACGGCAGCCATCTTGCACACACTTACCTCGGAGTCCATGGATTTTACAAGGAGATTCCCAGCTCTGTGGCTCTCTTCTGTTGTTTTATCATATCAATGGCAGAAGAAAAAATGCTCACGTACACGCCATTGATATACAAAGTGGACCTTTTATGTTATACACTGATACCATTGATTCATCCTATATTTTAATTTATACCTTTTAGTATTGTGAGAGGCTGAATCTCAGATTACTCTTGTAAATGAGTCACAGTAATTGATAATGAAATTTCCTACTTTTTCTTTTTTTAAATGCACATAAGACCATGTTTTAGTTATTTGATAACACAAGCAGTCATGGGCTTTAATCTGTCCGTCTTTGACCTTAACAACGCCTCTTTTATCGAGTCACGAACCAGCAGTGAGACAGGCCGAACCGTCCTGTTGATCCGCCTGCTGAGGCGAACACATTGACGGTGCCTCAACAGTGCTGACAGTTTATGTAAGCAGTCCGTTGCGCCGATCACGGCCACTTAGGGACAAGAAACGGCTCGTGCTTTTCCAGAGCATAGATGAGGAGACATACTGGGAGGAAGACAGGGGTAACAGAGCAAACTACAAAGACACTGACACATGTTGGGTTTTTGAACACAGAACGTCTCAATTGAAGAGGACCGGCGGAGAGGCCTCAGGCATCTCAAACACAGCAAAACAGTCAACCAGTCGAGGTCGAGCACGGCGTGATGACTTCCGGATCTTTCCTGCTGCTCTGATGGTGAAATGTGAAACGGGTGTCCTGAATACTCCGATTAGATACTACTTTTTCTAAGGACTCATTCATTAAGAGGTTAATGACTCGAGATGTGAAATTAATTTTATATCCAGTGGAACATTCCCTGTCAGTGTGTGTGTGTGTATGTGAGAGAGAGGGGTGGACCTTGCTCAGCCATCGGCCTAATGTTCTTCAAAGTCAAGATGAATGGACCCCTCCCGTCTTTGGTGAACCCAGTCTCTCCTATACCGATCAGAGATATGGGCTGTTGCTTTTTTTCGCGGCCCGGATTCAATTTATGGTTTAATTAACATTTCAGAGGCAAAAAGACACTCTCTCTCTCATGTCTTCAATAGCACAGCTGGCCGGAGATGTATTTATGGATATAGTGAATTGAAAATGAAAAAGAGACAGAGATTTTTCGATTTGGAGATTGTTACATCGTTTGATGGAGCCACATATATGAACTCAAGCTCGACAGCTGGTGGAAGACGTACTGTCAGTGTACCGTTCTCTGGGAGAAAAAAAAAAAGTCGCTCCATCTCTTTGTTCACCAGGGAGCAATAAAAACAGATGGCAACTAAAATGATCCATGTATGCGGTGCGACGACAATTCCTAATCATAATTTATCCCGAGCTCATCACAGTAATGTTGTGTTTGCAAAGTGGTTAATTCCTTTTTGATTCAGTGCCATCGTAAAAAGACACTCTCCTCGCCGAAGTGAACACTATTTCAGTTGTCACGCCCGCTACAGCTTACTGTCAGCGTTATACCGGCGGACGCTGATTAAAGCTTTAAATTTTGATCAGTGGTGATTCAGGCTCTTAATAATGGTCAACAGCGATTAAGCTGTCACAGGAGGGGAAGGTCATTTCCGCTTCCTGGTAATGACATACACTGCTTTTCAATATCGAACGGCAATTATGCTGGCAGAGAAAAGAAACTAACATGAGCTAATTTATTAGTTAATATCTATAAGATACGCTGATTCTACAAAATATGAGGAGCCATATTCTATATCTGCATTTTGGAGTGTGTGCCACTTGAGACGCTGAGTGCAAATGTGGAATGTGACATGTGCTGAATGTCGTCGCTGTACAATCTGCTCTACATTCGTTCCCCCTTTACAATCGAGGAGAGATGAAACGTAAAATCAATACGAGGGTAATCAATAAGAAACCCAGGCTTTTATCTGGATTCGCCTCATTATTTCACATCATGAGGAGCGTTCGAGCCGGATTGGGCGAGGCTCTAACAACGACAGCGTTGGTCTGTTGGTCGGTCTTTCGGGTCAGCCACCTCGGCGAACTGATTCCAGCCATTCAGTGGTTGTTGAAACATTCTGAAATTTTGTTACAGATATCTAGGAGATTTAAATGTGTCTTGCACAGGCCTCATCATAGCTCGGATTTCACTTGCGCTTAAAACTTTAATGTGATCTGAAGCATATTTCTACACATCAAGTCCTGTGTATGGCTTTTTAACTACAGCTATTGTGTGATGGGCCCTGAGCGCTGCTTAAACAGCATGTTCTCACTCCCAACTCTTCAAATACTTCAGTGTAGGTCAGGTCAAGTTATCTCATGACACTTTTCAATCGGAGCTGTCTCTTTAACTAAGTATTAAGTGACCTCGAGGCTTTAGACTATGATGCTCTACACCTCTAGTGTCATTACGCACATGTAAGACAGCGGTCGAGTTCGCAATAATACTCATATCCAACATCTGGTTATACCTTCTCTCTGACAAAGAGCTCGCATATGACACATTACAACTTTTGGACTGTCATTGCATTGTTGAACAGTTGCGGTTTGGTTATATAGGCACAAAAAATACTCGCGATGACTTGAAAACAAATCACTCTTGACTCAAAGCCACAAAAGGGACACGAACACCAGTCTCTGGAGGAAAAGTCCAGTGTATCACCGGTCCAACCACCCCAGCCTGTCCTTGACTTGATCTTTTCTCGCTCTTTGAACTTTTTTTTTCTAACGGTGAGGAAGTGATTCTAGAGAGGTACATCCAGCAATAAACTTAGAAACGTACAGCCACTGACCAGACTCTTCTACGTGACGGATTGGGAGTGACAACGTTATGGGAAAAATGCAGGTGCACTACACTAAAGCTGCAACTAACAATTATTTTGGTTGTCGACTAATCTATCGATTTTTTTTTTCGATTATGCGATTAGTCACGATTACTTTGGCAGCATCTGTTTCGACTTTGGTTTTACCTCATATTCTCAGAGCAAATTAAAAACCCATTGTCATTCGAGATCTGTTGCATTTTTAATAACTATGAATTTTAATAAATCAGTTTTTGGTTGCACACTAATGGATGAATACGTCTAAAAAAATGCAAATCCATTTCAGTTTGATTTGGTTGTAGGTTTGTAGGCTACTACAGAGTAGAGTTTAGATTCTCTGCCCAGCCTGTTTTTTTCTTTTTTTTTTTAATGACTATATACTATATATAAATAATGACTGTTTCCAGCTGCAAGATGCAAATCTCTCTCCTCCCTCCATTGTTGTTTGTGTTGCTGGGTGGTGTGAAGGCTCCAGTATACTCGCCACTCTTGACCTGTCGCGCGACAACGTGACGTCACGGGTGCACGTGGCGGTCGCGGTATTAGTTGCAGTCTTCTCCTGAACAGAGGTGTCGCAACTGAGGAAAGGCTACCGACTTTGCTATTTCTACGCACTAGAAGAAAAATAAAAAGGTAAACAATGGAAGAACTTGCAGCAGCATTGGCGTCTATGACAACAGTCACTGGATGAGCCATCAACATTCCAGCGTGTATGGCAGCAGTTATCATATGAATAGTGTCCTCATGTGCACCCGGCTGTCTATTAT
>OMLP01034137.1:0-12083 GCA_900302685.1 Spondyliosoma cantharus
CTGGATCTCATTTCCCCGCTTTATATGCCAGTAAACACAAACATCACTGAGACAAACAAACATTGTTTTTTATACAAAGACAGAAAGAACTTCATGTAGAACATTTGCTGAATTCACAAGAAGGCCCAAATAATGAAGAATTTGTGAGAGACAGCATTTAACAAAGTTTATAAAGTTCCTTCGAACTCAACAACTCACTAAATCGAGTGATTTTTTAAGGGAGTCTGGGGATTTTCTCCACAGGGACAAAGAAGTAGCCTTTACTGGTTATTGTTTCCTGTGTTTGTAAAATGTAACATGTTTACTGTCAATACAACATTGACAATAACATTGCTAAATGTTGGAAGTTTTTCAGGAAAGAAACACATTTCTGTATTGCAGACACGGATGCACGAGTCAGCTGCAGCTGTTTCACAGAGTTTGAAGTTCCTCTGAGCTCAACAACTCTCAAAATTGCATTATTTTCAAAGGGAGTCTGGGGATATTGCAGTTACAGACTAAATAAAGAAATCTGCTCAGATCGCTCGTAACCAAACGTGATTTAAAAACAAATAATCAAATCTGAGTATTTACACTTTTTGTGAGCAGTTATCTCGCTCGAGTTCAGTCAAAGATCTTCAGGTCGGCTTCGTCTCGTCTCATCGTTCTCCGGGGAACCGTCGTGAAAATGTGATTTTATTAGTTCTGCAGAAGAAGGCTCCTGTGTAATTACTGCAGAAGTGATTTATTCTGATAATACTGTTGTTTCACTGCTTTATTCCTCCCTCGTTTCTTCTGGCTAAAGTTAGATCTCAGATAATCTTTATGTTCTGCTCTCCGCTGAGCACCGACCAGGATGAGCTGCTCAGGCGATGTTGGTTTAAGAATCAGAATCAGAATCAGCAGCAATGTTAACGAGCGTAGAGTCGGACATCCGGACAGTCAGATGTTTTCTGATTGAAGATTGTGTTCATTTTGTTGAGTGTAAAAATTCAATTTAATTTGTGCATTTATTGTTTCTCAGCCACACTAACGACTCTAGAAGCTCTGTGACCTTCAGTCTGTTGCTCCACCTTTTTTATTTTCAAAGATTTCGGCTTAAAAACAATTTAAATAACATCTTTTCAAACCACTCTGGGATCTCGTGGCTTCTGCGGACTTTAATTTACACCACATGAGCTGTTCGGAGACATTTTCCAATTGTTTTGTTTTTTACCGTGAAGCTCCAGAAATGTTTTGTCGACTTTGAAACTTCTCATCACCGCGGGGGGTCGAGGAGATAATGACTGGGTTTTTTCAAATCTCAGGCTGAACTTTGACGCCACCAGCAGCTTACTTGTGTTTTTTCTCTCCGGGCAAAACTACAAGACTAAACTTTTGGCAGCGGGAACAATTGATTTCCACCCAGATTTCAGATCGTGCGGGTCGGTTTTAATCAATCCAACCTTTTTTTTTTCAGTGAAAACAAAAAAAAAGCTGCTTCAGATTTTATCCTCAAATATTTACGGCGGGTCAGACGCGGCGGAGGGATTTCACTTTGGGGGTTAATGAAGTCTTAACGGCCGCTCCAGTGGATCGGCTCAGTGCTGACCAGTTAGACGCTGTGGTTATAATGGGAAGCTCCCAGTGTGCAGCTGAGTGAATGTGAGCCGAGCGGCTGCAGGATGGCTCATCGTAGGTTTCCCGGTGAAGCTCAATATCTGGTCTGATCGGAGCGAAGCGGCGCTCTGTTGACGAGCAGCCGCCCATTAAAGCGTGATTCACTCACCGCTTCCACTTTTGATTAAATTTCTCATAACGTTCGTCCACGTTGAGGAACTTTACGGCTCCGTTTAATAAATAACTGATGGCCAACAGCAGACGCACAAACAGCTGGATGTGAGCTGAAATAAACTCATTCACGTTTTCTCTCTTTCTTCAAACTTCTCCTTTTTTGTTTCTGTTCGAACCGTCGCCGTGTTATTCTGCCGACCCGCGTTTTCATCATGTGCGATCGAGCAGTCGGCGGCTGAAAGGCAGAGCCGGCCTTGTGTCGAGTCTTTCAGCCGGCGGATGAGCAGCACAAAGGTTTTTCAGGCTCTCAGCGAGTCTTCAAACGGCTGAACGAGGCCGGAAACTGGAAAAACCCAGAGAGCAAAAAGTCCTGCGATGCCTTTAAACCTCAGATGAGTTATCAGTGCAGTTATTATTGTATCTCTATGTGGAACGGCACTCTATTCTGAAAAAGACGTTTCCATCAAGGACGACGACAGTGAAACACTAATATTCTCATTGAGTTGAGCTTCATTCTGGTGAGAAAACTTAAATGTGACGAAACATTCGGCTTTCTTGCTCCAGAATCGCCGGCTGCAGCTTCACGACAGACTCAGGAAAAGTTTTCCTTTATTACGAGGGAACGTGGGAACGTTAGAAAACATGAAGGAACATATAAACACGTCTTCAGTCACATGTGCTGTCAGGGCCAATCACGTCACAACGCCGTCTGAACGCTCCTGCAGATGCACCACTACGATCCTTCGTGGCCTCACATATCCCAAGATGCTTTGCGTGCCTGAAAAAGAAGAAAGAAAGAGAGAAAACGGCGACATCGCGAGGCGTAGATCGTCACATTCGCGGGCCTGGGCGGCAGAAATCATGACGTAAGAGTAAAACATCTGGTGACGCAACCAGGAAATGACCAGAGGCTCGACCGTCACATTTAACAACAGCTGACGTGTTAACAAGGTTATTAAGTTATTAAGTTATCTCTCTGAAGGACTCGCCTTCAAGACCACAGACCTGAACTGAGACACAGCAGCAGAGGGATGCGACCAAACAACCTGCACATCTGAGATGATCAGCGTCTAATCAGCAGCTTGATTCGTCTCACCTGTCCGGTGGAGGGAAGCGCTCAGTGACACAAACACATCTCAAATCTTTAACTTCCACTCGGTGCTGTTTATAGTTTAGTTCTGACCGACACCGACCGCAGAATTTCTCCCACCAGCTGTTTGGACCCGTCTTCACGTACCAGCGGAGGAAAGAAACGAGCATCGACTCACATTTTTCTTTTTGCTGATTTTCTGTAAATGTGGTTAAATTTCCTGCGACGGTTTGAAGGAAACTCGATTATTGGATCAACTCAAAAGGTCCGAATGACGTGTGTGGAACCAAACGGGACCAAATGTCAAGAATTCCCTCATGTTGAGGTTCGATAACAAGGTTAGATATGTTGGACGCTGTCATACAGAACCGATGATGATGATGATGATGATGATGATGACATTTAGAGAATAAACGTGTTAAAGTCTCGTCCTGGTTTCGTCAGACGTGAGGTTCTGTCCCGGCTGTGGAGACGTCGGCACATCTGTCTCTGTTACATGTTTTAACTCTTATTGTGAGTTGGGACGATATTTATTTTACGGACTCAAGATTCAAGGTGAAAAATTCTGTATACGCTTTTAAAATACCTGATACGGATGTTTGTCAGATAAAAGCTGCAGGAAGACGACACAGAGAGTGTTAACGATTTAATGATGACCCAAAATATACAACAACTGCAGGAGAATCAGAACCTACGGAGAACAAACCCGGGTCGGACGCCGGACCGGTGTACACGACACGGTGTTGTGGCTCGTCTCCTCTGCGTGACGTCGGGCTGTGTTAGTGGTGACGATGGTTCTGGTTCTGGTTCTGTCCTCCGGGGAGGTTCTGACGGTTCTGCTCCAGGATAAGATCGAGGACACAACGGATCAGCGGCGCTAAATCGATTCTTACGAGCCACGAGGATTAAATGATGTGAATGTGTGACGTGGTGACGGAGCGTGATGTCACAAAGTCACAGAATTAGAGGCGGGACTACTGACGAGGCGTTCAGGAGCGGCGTTTTCTGTGGGAGAGAGGAGGACTAAATCCAAATCAGAGTGAATCCTTTAGTGAGCTGAAATCATCTTTTCTCTAACTTTAGTTGAAGTGTTTTTGTTGCCTGAGCTGAACCTGACACAGAAACAGAACCTGGACTCCTCCTGCAGCTCCAGAAAGGTTCAATCAGTCGCAGAAACAGTTACAAGTTTGTGTCCAAAACTGAGCCTGTAACGGTTAAACTCTCACATTTAACGTTCGAGAGCTTCTCCTTCCTGATAAAATGAGATATTCGCTGACAAAAACCTGTCGGACTCACGAGCAGCTTCGGCTTCATCTGCTCATCTGAGACCGCCGGGTCGTCTGAAAAGGTCGCGCCTTTCTGGACCGCATCCATCGAAAAGGATCTGCTCCTGAATTGAGATGCAGCAGTTGTGTGAAAAACCTGGCGAGCGGAGAGAAGAAAAAATAAAAGAAAATGACAGGAGACACTGAATCGTCAGCAGCTCCGGGCAGCCGAGCCCGACCTCCGACCCGCATGTGGAAGATGTCCAAAAAGAGCATTTCTCCACTCGGATCGATAAAGCATCCGATTATTATTCTGCACAGAGCGAGCCGTGGCTGCGAGAGAGGAGGCAGCCGTGTTAATACGAGGATAAAGATGAACAACCGCCTTTCTACTGTTTTCTTCTTCCCGCTTCACGCCGCCTGCGCCCGCCGCGCGTTCAGAAGCACATCTGTCAGCAGCACAAACAACTCTTTTAACGTCTTTGAAGGCTTTCCGACAACAAATCAAGCTGCCATGTTTCATATGTCGGCTCGTTTCTGCCCTTCAGATGGAGGTGAGAGTTCTCCTGCCTGCAGAAATCTCTCTGCTCGCTCAGCTTCGCATGCCGCAGACTGATTCTTCCTGCAAGAAAACTCCTGAAAGCTGTTTTGTGAATGAATACGCATCAAGGTTTTTGTTTGTTTTTGGGATTATAGGCGGATAACGTACAGCGGAGTCACTCTGCTGGTTACACAAGCCGAGATGACGCAACAGCTCAAATTACAGGCCGGACGGCGGCGCGAAGAGACAATTACACAATGACGAATTGCATAAGCCTTTCTGAGAATCTGCGGCCGTCTCCCGCCACCGTCCCGTCTGCCGCTGACATGTGAAGAAAATGGCGGCTGCGTCTCACCGGCCAATTAAGACGCAGACGTGTTATGTAATGGTGTTTACTCCATACAGCAGCAGCAGATGCAGCCCGGCGAGCGTTCAGTAAAACGACCGGCAGCGTCCTGACTGTCGAACACTTTAACAGATACTGACGCTGCGTTTGAGTCCCTGAGGTTTGAGGGAATCTAGGCGAATATTTCTCACGGGACTGTCGGTGTAGTTTTTTTTTTCTCTTCCCTCTCTTCAGTTTTTATTCGTGCCGGGGAGCTTATCTGAGTGTGTGCCGCGTTTCTCAACAACAATCTGATTCACATTCGCACAGCTACACTCGCTCACACCTGGGAGCTGCAGAGTACAAACGCCGTCTGCTGCCGGAGAGCCTCAGAGGGGATCAGGAGGAGGAGGAGGCCTCGCTCACCAGAGTCCCCCGACAGACGGGTGGGTTTAACCCGGCGGCCCACCGTACCTGCAGGTTACAGCCGTAAAAGATGCAGCTCGTGATGAAGGACGCCGGGGACGCGGCTCGATACAGACAGACAACAAGTAGACGGAAGACAAAATCACAAACTCCTGTTATTCTTTTTTAAAAACGGCTTCAAACGTTTTAGTGCCAAATGAAAGAAACGGATCGTAAAACTAACGCAGCCGATTGTTTTCACGACTAATTGTTCAGTTGTTTAGTTCATAAAATGTGTAAAGTAACACAAAGAATCAGAATGTTTGACATCAAATGATTCATCGATCGTCAAAAGAGTCGCGGCTGATCGAGAAATCGACGACATTGTTGTTGTTCTGCCGCCACAAACTGCTACTGAAGTCAACGAAGGCAATTTGTCTTTTTATTATCGGTTATATTTCCCGTGTATCTCGTGCATCCTCATCTTTTCCTGAACCTAACCGAGTGATTTTGTGACTCGACCCAACCAGAACACAAGCGCAGCGTCGTTGCAACATTTCTGACACCTGACGCGAGAAAATCCACACGAGTCTAAAATATCGACGCGCTAAATTCCCCTCGTCATTAATAAATCAACAAAGCGCGATGATAAAGCTTCACGAGCATAAAATCACCTGTCAGACAGAAAGAAAATGTTTTCTGATGTTATCTAATGCATAAAACATACAATAGAAGTTTCTTTACGTGAGCCAATACACATTTCATCAAGGCTTGGGTTTTTTTTAAAGCGGTATTCCGCTGGGAAGCTGACAGAAACACTGTTTCAAGTACAGAATTCATATTTACCTGATTTCCCACGGGGCTCAAACGCAGCATCATACACAAAAAGTGTTTTCTGTAGAAATGTTCATCTTTCACAGGTCGATTTATCTGCCGAGACACGAGCTCCAACCCAAAACACTCGACACACGCTATGAATATTTAGACACACACACACACACACACTGCACACATCACTAGAACAGCTACACACTTAAACACAGCGAGCACTCGGAGGGCACGACAGCTTTCAATCCGCTCCGTGCTGCTATCAGCCCGAAATGTGATTCCTCACCTTTATTCTTATTCATTTTTAATTTTTTTTTTTACAGCCCCCTTCATTCTCATTGTGATTCCAAAGGCAGAGCTTATCTTAAATTAACACCGGCACCGTGATATCCTTTGAGAATACCGACCAGATATTACAGCTTGCCTGGGATGGGCTCGGCGACGTGGAGAACATCCACAATGAACGGGCGGGATGCTGAGCAGCCGAGGCGTTTCCCGCGCCGCTCGCTCGTCTTCTCTTACAGTTGCATCAGGCCTCGTCTCCATCATCTCCCCGTCCTCCCGACTGAAGTGGGTTTAGCAGCGAGAACAGCTGCACTCGCCTCACACATCAGTCTGAATAGCGGACGGACGACGCTGGAGGTCAAACGTGTTTTGATATAAATAAGGAACTCACATCAACCGGCTCTAAGCTTCAGTCCGCCGCAGAGAGGAAGACGTTCACTCTCGCGTTTGTTTGGGTTTTTGTTTGCACGAGTAACGTAAAGTAAGAACGGTGACGTGTCCACAGTCAGTACAGACGGAAACACGGCTCAGTTGCATCAGTCAATAACATCTCCATCCAGACGAGCTGATCAGCAACGACTTCAGGAGACAACAGGTCGACAACAACAATGTACCTGGAATCACAAAGAATCATGTAGGGTTTGGTTTAGGGTCAGGTGACGTTACGAGACCTGAAACGAGCTGTTTGAGTGTCTCGCAGTGGAATAAAGAAGCTCTGGACGCTCGTGGGGACGAACACATCGTCTCCTCCGTCTTCCTGCGATGACGACTTCAGTTTTTTGTTTGAGATCACGAGATGACAAATGTTGTTTTCCCGAGATAACGAGATAATTAATCATGAGAAAGCAACTTCTGAAGATTTACGAGAGAGGCAAACAAAGTCGAACAACTTTAATATAATGTCACAACGTCGTTTTCTTGGATTCATTCATCGAGTTGTTCCGCGATAATGACGTGACGAACTCGTGATCTTAAGAAAGCAAAAACAAAATTAACTTGTTAGCGTTCAGAGCTTCTGTAGGAAAGCAGTCTGAAAGTCTTCTAACCTCGAGTGTTCATCGACAGGATGAGGCCAACATGAGAGGAAACTTAAGATTATGAGCCATATTTAGTGTCCAAGTCCAATTTGCTAGTTTAACGGCGGATAATCTGGCTGCAAAGAGGAACGTGAATCAAACTAATCGTCTTCCTTTAAACGGCAGGTGATCCAGGACTGACACATGTTCAACAGTGTCACTCGTCTTCACTGAAGGACGGGAAGTCTCACCGTATCACAACCACCTGTCCTGTCAACGACTCTGTGGAATAAAAAATAAAATAAATAAATAAACTGATATATAACCAAGAGGAGCTGCGTCTCTTCCTTTGGAGAGTTTATAACGACAGCTGGTTAAATGTGTCGACTGCGTTCGTTTAAACCTCGTTGGTCTGTGGCTTTCTGCTGCCACCTGATCTCACCTCACCTTCAGCCCGACACGCCCAGAGACACACAGGTGAGCACAACACGACAACTGCACGAAACTATCAGCGACACCCCGAGCGTAAGAGAGCGTACTCTGAACTACACAACACACACACACACAGAAACACACACAGTGAAGAGGTGTACCCTTTGAAAAAAGGCTGTGTTTTATTGAAATACAGCAGACATCAACAGGTTGTTTTGCTGACCCGGGCAACAGAAACAGACCTCGAACACTTTTCAGATCAGCGTAAAAACAAACATTGATGGCTATTTTTCTCATTTGGAAGTCAAAAAACTACAAAGACGCTTTTTTTTTAACCTGGAGCTCAAACTGAAGCGGCCTCGCTTTGAGCCGCGGGGCCGATCGCCACAAGTGTCTTTGTCACGGCGGGGAACTAAAAACACGCCGGCGCTCCGCTTTGGGTTCTGACTGTCAGAAATGCTGGTATGTGAATTTAAAAATCAAGCGCACCTCGAGCTCCGCAGGAGAGGATGTGAAAGTGTTCAGGCCGTGTTTCTGCGCCCAGGGCTGGTTGTTTGATAGTAGCAGTAGTAGAAGAAGCAGAACCTCAGTTATGAAGCAGGGCTGGCCTCAACTCCCCTCAACAAGACGTTCAGCGCGCCCGGTTTCCACAAGAACAAATCAGAAACTGCTGATGTTCACACGTTTCACTCGCTGCGATACTGAACACAGTGGTTTTATTTAATCTCTTCCATCTTTGTGTATTCAGGAAGTTTGTAGCTTGTGCCAGACACGAGTACAAGCTGTACTCACCGGCTGTAATTATTGAATTAAGGTTTGTACTACATGAGTAGATGTTTGTACTGTGTTGACGTCAAGGTTTTCTACCTTCGTGTGACACCAAGTGAGGCTGTTTTTCATTCATGACAGTAAGAGCTCAGTTTGTTGCATAATAGACGTCGTGTCCTCTTGTTTATTGTTCATCTCAGTTCCTGAACTCGATACACATCTTATCACACAAAAATGCAGAAGAAGAGACGCGTCTTCGATTGGACAGCAATGGCGGACAGTCAACAACTCAAATATCTCAAAATCTTCCCAAAACACCCCAAAAAAAAGAAGCTAAAACTGTTTGATTCTTGTTTGTCTGTCACTATGTTTCACCATCATTTAATATTTTTTTGGAAAATAGCTTATTTTTCATACTTTTCAGTGGCTGTGTTGACTTCGAGTGTCGAGCTTTTCACCGGGTTCAGCCTTTTCGTCCAAGGTTGACATTCGACACATCACGTTCACATTATTAGCCACCTGAAGCAGCAGCGGGTGGAGGTGACGGCGGTGGCTCGGCTAGGATGACTAACGGACGACGTGCAGTTCGATATCTTTACGGACTTCTGGAGACATTTTCCATCCTCCTGGCCGCGTGATACCTATAGAGCCTGTTTTTCAATGGGCTCAGGAAATTCAAGCTACAGTTTGGTTTGTTGCATACTCAAAATATTAACCTCAGCTCGTTAACCCAGCACAAACATTATTTAACAGAAGTGCAGAGTCAATGTTCTCTACCTGCTGTTGATACGTTTTGAAAAAGGATGATAAAAAGCACCAGACGTACGAAACTGAAACTGTTTGGTTCTCATTCGTTGGGATGTTTCTCCATGATTGTAATTTTGCAAAAAGATTGTGCATCAGTTCCACACGTTGATTTAAAAATGCAGCTTGTGTTGAACCTCCAGCATTGTGGATTTGCATTGCAGAAAAGTGTTTGAGTCCTCTAAGTATTCGGGACTCGTTTCTGATAAAGGAAATGTGTTTCGTGACAAGTCGTGATTGACTGGAGCTTTTAAAAAAAACAGAAACCTTCTAAAGCGACAAACTCGAAGGTGTTAAAATGAAAAAAACAATCAGAGCTTTCACCTTCGACTGCAGGCGCTCCTACTTTTTTGTTCTGTGACAAGTTTGACATTGAAATCAAAGTATCCAAGTGTGATTTAAAAACTGAAGACAGCTGAACACGGAGGACGGATAAAGACCCCTGAAGTTTACTCGACGACTGAGGAAGAATTTCTCTGAAATTAAACATTTAGTCGATCAGTGTTGGAGCTGGAAACGGTCGATCGCCTCAGAGTTAAAACGCTTGCTGTCATCCTGCAGTGGAAACTGATCCTGAAGTCTTTTTGTGGAAACCAGGCGCAGCAGATACATTTCAAAGTGAGCGAACAGAGCAACTTTAAATGAAACAAAGGAAGGACTCGTGCACACTAGTCATCCTGGAGATTCCTCCAACACGGAGCCGACAGAGAACAACCGAGGCGTTCTGATGTAGTGTGAATAAATCTGGAAGGTTCGATCATCCAAAAACTGAGACCAGAAAGTGTCGGAGCAAAACTCAACTGTGGTTATCAAACACAAAGTTATACGATGGAAGCAGGACATTTTTACAGATTAACAATAAACGTATCGTCTAAAATCACCTGAAACCGATCAGGTGTCTCCAGCCATCAAGCTAACGGCTAACACTCGAGCTAACCTGGAGCATGCCTGCTGAGATTACTTGCTCGCCAGCTAGCTTCCCTAGCTAGTTAGCTTGGTTTCTCAACTGTAAACAAATCAGTCGCAGTTAGCGCTCACGACTTCCTTACAAACCGTCACACGTCAGGCCGACGTCTGCAGGATGTGCGTTTGCTATCCGAGGATATCTTCCTCCGTCTTTACGATGCTCACGTTTGAGAGAACGGAGAACAAAAGTGTGTAAATGTTAAACTTTCTTTGCGTTTTGTTGTTTGAACGCTGGAGTGACGGGCTTCTTCTAACATGTTCAGGACAAATAATTAAAAACTAAATTCTACTTTGTGGCCATGTTGTCAGATTCTGCGTCACAGTTTCTGGATCTTAGAAATCGAACCTTCTTCTTCTTCTTGTTTTTGCCATCTGGCAGCTTTCAGCCGCTTCCAGGAAAAGAGTGAAAACTTTTATTTCTGCCGCCACGAGCAGCCGTTTCAAACTTTACACTCGTCTTTACACCAGCCAACGACTGATAAAAGTTTGAGGGCGTATTAAAAACCTCTCACAGATGTTTTAAATGGCTCTGCTGGTGCTAGTGTGCTCGACTCTTCCCCTCTTCAAACATTCAGACAGTAAACTCCCACAACATTTACTGAACTTCCTCAAAGCAAATACATTCAATCATTCATCAGAAAAATACTCAATTAAAACTATACACTTGCAAAAATAAAAGTCTCTTGGAAGCTTTCTAAGGCTGAGCGTCCACCAGGAGCTTCTCTTTTTGCGGCGCTGCGTTTCTGTTTGCAGAAGGACGAGCAGCGGCGGCGGCGGAGAGCCGTAGTGATGCAGAACGCCACGAGTTTAAAAAACTATGAAGACTTTAAGCAGAAACAAGCATCTCGATGGACTCGAAAGTCGCCCGGTGGACGGAGTTTAAACCCTCCCCCCCTGCTGTGTCGTTGTTGAGGCCAGCCCTGGTATGCATTTGTAAATACAGTATTTCAGATATATGTAGTCTTATCATCTTTAAATCTGACCAGGACACTACAGCGGCAGAAGCAATACATAAAGAAGCTCATATTTTTGTTTTTACTATTATTCTTTTTTGTCGGAATGGAACTAGTTTCAACTAAGCCTACCAAGCCAACATGTAGTTATGTATTGAATAAAAGGCTATTTATCTTTTTTTTCTTTTTGTTTGTTTGTTTTTGTTTATTACAGGTGTGTATGATGATGGTGTGCAGGACGACAAACAGAGAGAGAGAGAGAGAGAGAGAGAGAGAGAAACAAAACGACGATGAAGAGAAACAAGAAAAGGGAGGAAGGACGAGAGAGAGACAAAGAAAGTGAGAGAAAGGACAGAGCGAGGGAGAAACAGAGAGAAGAAGAAGAAGAAGAGAGATTAAAGTATGATTCAGGCAGCATGATTCTGGATTGTGGTTTTCACTGTCGAGTGTGTTGTGAGATCGTTACCGTTGAATCCTTCTGCGCTTTGCCACCATTTTGACAGTTTCTCAAACTGTCTGTTTCTTTTTTGTTGGTTTTTTTTTTCACGTTGTTTGTTTGTTTGTTCCTTAATCGGTTTTTAAAACAAAGATCCACGACAGTCACTTGGTCGTACAAGCATGTTCGTCGGAACAAGAAGTGCAGATTGGCTTAA
>OMLP01034139.1:0-14836 GCA_900302685.1 Spondyliosoma cantharus
CCTGACAGCCGCTTCGGCTGCGCTCATTCAAGAGCCGGAGATCCGCCGCGTCTGGTCGCTCCTTCCGCGCCGAGGACCGAAGACACTTTGGGGGGGATTGCCTTGACCGTGCGTGTGCGTGTGTGCGCGTGTGTGTGTGTCTGCCTTGTGTGTATGTGTGTGTGAGCTCCGGTTCAAACCTCTGCGGCTGTTGGATTTTATTCTCCCGGTAGGACGCGCCGACACGAGACTGTGAATGTGTGCTATGCGTGTGTGTGTGTTATGTTTTCTGCTCTATCTGAGCTGCAGTCATGTCGTGCAGAAAAAAAAAAAAATAAAATAATGCAGTGCTGCTGATCATCGCTTTGTGTTTATCCAGGTCATTTTCCGACTGTGTGCGCGGGTGGATTACAGAGTCGCGACACGTGCATTCACGGGTTATGCTGCTGTCATGCCCTGAATCCAGAATCCATTATTGATGTGTATGTAGATATATGTATATATATATATATTGCACGACGAGCATCCATAACTGGGCTCCAGTTAATCTGCGTTGTCCTTCTGCCAAGTGAGAAACATGGATGTGATGGTGAAGCGGCTGTGGTGGACACACTTTAGGCCACCCGCGCGCGTCGTGCTCGAACATTTATATCCAATCCATAATCAATATCTCTCATGAGGTATCTGCGCTCACCTTCATCAGCTTTGTTGGGCTTGATGATGTGTGAGGCTGTAAGTCGAGAGTTCAACTGTAGTGTGATCGTGCGTAATGCGTAAATCGGAATTTGAAATTACGCAGCGTGTTTTTTTTTTTTTTTGCAGAGTGGTTTTGTTGATGGGTGAACTTCAAGGATCGATTGTTAACATCGGCTCACTGGGGCTGCGGTGGACACGGATCGCTCACCGTACAGACCCTCTCTCTCTCTCTCTCTCTGTCTATAGATCAGATAATCGCCATTTAAAAAAAAAAAAAAAAAAGTGTGTGAAGGGATCGATCACAGGCAGGAAACAATAATCCGGCTCCGCTCGGCGTTGATGATGTTCGAGGTGGTCACTGCTCGCTTAGAAAAAAAAAAAAAATCATCTGCATGGTTACATAAGCGGCAGATTTGGACGTGCTGGAAGTTTGTGGGCTGGACAGCGAAAGGCGAAAAAGAACGATGGTGATGATGATGATGATGGTGATGATGCGTAGGAGGAGAGGATGTGATAACGGTGGCCACAGTTGGCACAGGATGCCAGGCTGAGGAGAGACGCGCTGGTGTCGGTGTGAGGGGTGGAGGTGGAGGAGAGTTGTGGAGTTGTTCTGTCAAGGCGTCACCGCTGATAGGCAAATTGTGCAGCAGGCTGTTGATTTCTCCTGGATTCTGCAGTGATGAATTGTTCCCAGACAGCCGATTATGTGAAGTAATTACAGTTTGATTCAGCTCGTTATGTTGAAAAGGAAAACACAGCAATCAAGAGTCAATTTAAAAAGACAACAGGTTCCCCCCCCGCCCCGTCCTATTTGTATATGCTGCCGTGCCTTTAGACTCTGTTTTGAATCGTTTTGCATGTGAAATAACCTTTGAAAAAAGTTTTCTTCTCCCACAATATCTGCTCTTGCCCCCAAAAGAAAAATACATGTATGGTTAAGATAAAGAATATTTTGGGGCGTTTTTTTAAGCAGAAAGGCGACTGTTGGACCTGACGGGTTAAATATCCTGCAGACTTGGTTTCTCTGTAATCTCACTGACAACCATCAAGTTCAAAGTTGTCTCGGTTTCAGTCCTCGAAAACTTCTCATCTGCTTCGTCACGACTGCGTGGGCGCGGTTGGATCCGATTTGATTGACGGTAGCCAGGCAGAACAGCTCCACCGCCGTCATTCGTTCTGACCTGACTCATATCCTTCGCAGCGTTTCGAGCGGTGAGCAAACCGCCGGCTGCTTTTCAGAGAGTCTTGGAACCGGCTCCAGCTGTGTTTGTGGTGACAAAAAGCAGATATTTGGGACAGGAAGTTGGGACATCCACGGCTGCGTTTGTAGCAACAAAACCAGATTGTTATTTTTTTACTTTTTTTTTTTTTTTAAGGAGACCTTGTAATGTCTGCAGCTGTGTTTTGGCCACCAAAACGGGTCATTCGAGCCAAAACACGATGGTTTCCTAACCCTAACAACGTGGTGTTTATGGCTCAATCCAACCAGAGTGTGAGCACAAGATGAAACGAAGGGTTGAACCGAAAAGAAGCAACAAGTTGCGGCGTGAAGAAATGCGACGTTTACAACATATCCAGAAACTTGAATTGTACAAGTTTATTTTGGCGGATGGGTTGTGTGACTTTTGCGCTTTCACTGAAATAGTTTTCAGAGGCCGAGTTATACGTGCGGCACAACTTGTTGATCGTCACGCGACCCTGGGATTCTCAGTGTGAGTGTCAAACCGCGTCGCTGGCGCCGACACCAATTTGGAAATCGTGACAAATGTTCGGAAAAAGCAAAAACGCGAGCCGGGTCAGACAGTTGTCACGTCGCTGTCCGTCATCAGGACTCTTTTGGACTGCGATCGCGTCGAAGCTGCCAGTTGGCAGCGCCGTCTGATGAGTCTGTGAGGCCTTTTCTTTTTCTTTTTTTCTTTTTTTTTCTTTTCCCCTGACATCTCCCAACGCCCGCGGCTTACACCAAATAGGGAAGCGTCGCGCAGCACATCAGATTTCAGCCCCCGAACCATCCTGCAGAGCGCTCACCGCCTGTGCCCAGAAAACGGCTATTAAACGTGGGTGAGACAAAAGGTCTTGGCAGCGTAGCTCCCAAAAAGCCCTCGCCATCTCCACGGTCTGATGGACGTGTTCCTGAAGCGATGGCATTTTTCGAAGGTCGTGCCAGCGGAATCTCATTCACACTGTAGCTGATACTGCTGCACAGTAGCTCCGCGCTTCACTTAGGGTTGGGTTTAGGATCGTGTTTCTTGCGGGAAGAAGCGGCAAAGGTGCGATTTCTTCCTCTTGCCTTTCGTTGCGGGGCAGTTCGTTAAAATGGCTGTGCGGCGATTACGCTCGCCTTTAACTGATCCGCTGCTGCCGAAAAGGCTGGCCCGATTCGCAAGGCACAAGAGTAATGACGGCGCTCGTGAAACTTCACCCCTCGTAAATCATCGTGGCACACTTGGCTCCTGCACCCTGCTCCTTATTGATTTACCTCCTATGTCCCTTGTCCCGGTGCGGCGACCGCTCGCATGTATTTATTGAAGGATGCGCGAGCCAATTTCACATTCTTTCAGCATCTTTTGTACCGTCCTTCAAACTCATTCGGGCTGAACCTTTCATTGTGTTTTCAGCCCGGATCAAATCAGGTATACATTATATGTTTTTTTCCTGCCGGTGCACCCCAGGCTGATCTTATCACATTACACAAAAGCACAGTGATGCACATAAAGCTACCCGGCCTCAAAGCGCTCCCCCCTCAGGTTCGGGATTCAGTTTCCGGGATGTGAGACCTTTCGAGGGTAATTTTTTTTCCGCTCATACATTATGGAGGGTCATTTTTCTTCCCTCCCAGTTTCATTTCAGCCCACACGGTGCCGGACGAGACCTGTCACGGGGCTTAATGTCCCCGCAGGCAGCATCTGCGAGCTTTTGTCCGAGTGCTGCGGCTGGCAGTGTGGGCTGCGAGATAGAGGACAGTGGACAGAGGCTGTGCGGTTTCTAAGGGTGTTCCATGTTTGTGCGAGCTAAACAAACCGTCGGTGACACGCAGGCTTCCTGATTTACTGTGTGGGAGGGGGCTTCTGGCATATGGCATAGAGGAAATGGCCCCTGGGAGGCTGTGTTTGTCAGCCTGTTTGTCTTCCAAAGGTGAACCTGCAGTGCCTCTTTTTTTTTTTTTTAATTCTTGCAGCACATTCAAATGCAGAATCGCTGCTGAAAAGGCTCCCTTCAGCTTCGGACCTCTCGTCCACCCCTGCGTTATCTGCGGCCGTGAGCAGACGTCCGTCGCAGACATTTTGCTGTCGGATCCCCAATTAGCCAACTTACTCTACTGTGAAAATGGGACTATTATTATTTGTCAAACCCAGGCGGCCGTGAGCTGTGCCAGAAACCACTCGACATCGTTGCAATTAATTTGTTTTCAGAGGTTAATAGAAGTCCCAAATTACAGTGAATTATCATCCGTGCTCTTTATACTGGTCATTACCACAGCTCGTAGACCGACCTTGATGAAAACTTAGCTTGGGGGCGGGGGGCGTCTCTTGTTATTTTAGTTAAACCAAAAAGCTCCAGCTGAAGGTTATTTTTGCAAATGTATAAGCTTTGAGTTGAGCGTGTGGCATCTTGTTTTTTTTATCGCGCTACAAATCTTACAGGTGGCACGTTATCAACAGGTTTCCCGAATTCCTCTCATGCAGCATTTGAGAGTTAAAGATCCGCACACTCAGTTTTCATCGTAGCTCGCTCATGTACGCAGTTAAATGTTGTTTTTGTCGCACTGTCCTGCAGGCACACGGAGAAACCCGAGCCGGTTAGTAATGACGTGAATAGCTCCCTTGGAGGTCAAGTCTAGGGCCCGCAGCAGGCACACGGAGGATATTCCTTGACATCCTTGGGGCTGTTTTTAAAAGTGAATTTGACCGAGGGCCAGGTTTATTTTTGCCGCGGCAATGCCGCTCGGGGGAACCACTCGCAGGGCCCTGCGTGGTTCATCAATCGAGAATATAATTTTATTTCACTGGCTCTTTGTTTGACAGCTCTTCCATGTTGTTGTTGGTTTTTGTTCCCGTCTTTATCGATGTCCAGTATCTCACCTCGGGTATCTGTGAATTTCCTCTCTCGCTGACAGAGAATGTGAGCGCGGAGCTTTTGGAAATGTTCGGATGGATGGAATGACGCTGACAATTTGCGTGATTAGCGCGCGGCGCTTGACTCGCCTGCAGAGAGATCGCAACAGGGCATCTTTCCAGGTTCATAATGTGTCCCACGGCCGGCGGAAAAACGGCTGATAATTGAGTTGAAGCGCTGTTGATGAAATCCTCTGATATGAAGAACCATATCCCCCCGCCCCCCCACCAAGCCCAGATACAATCTGAAAGAACACCCATTTAAAGTCTCTGGGCAGTTCTTTTGGCCTGATTATCCCCTTCCGGCTGTATGCCAGCGTAATGACCGCTAATCGCTGCAACAAACACAGCCATGAAACTCGAAAATCTGTAAAAAAAGCAACAACCAGTTAGGAAATATCACACAGAAAGGGAACAGAAAAGCCTGCGCTGAAAGCCCGAGCTGCTGTGTGAAGCCGTCAGCCTGCCGGTGCACTTAACGCACTTGACAGGGAACGTCGAGTGACCTGTAAAAAAAAAAATTGGGCTCCGTGTAGTGGAAAGAATTGGCAGAATTAGCCACTTTCCCCACCAGACTCTACTGTAACGCCTCAGGTTAAAGGAGCGAGAACATGCTCAGCAGGTTCGGCTATTTAAAGACCACCAGAGGCTAAAGCTGCGTCAAAACATTTACATTGACACCGAGGAGAATAACTAGCAGCTACGCAGGTGCAATGCACAGAGGAGCCCGTTTTATTTTTAAGCAGTGTATTTTTGTATCGGTATTTGTGCTATTTTTTCCTTTGCGTAGACTGGAGGCCTCTGGAAACGGATCCCATCTCAACGGTGAGACTCGTAGTGTTTTGTAGTGTCGTGTATCCTGTTTTACAAGTAGTTTGACATTATGGGAAATACACAAAGTTCATGTCACTCTCATGGTCTGTGTGGTATGGACATCCCTGATTCTTGGGAAGGGAGGGTAGATTGGGAAGCTGTGTTAAACACAAATTAAACTGAATGTGGTCATTTGCTAATCCTCTTACTTCGTTAACTCCGTCGGTTTTTGTAAAGAGACGCCCATCCTGAATTTGATGGCGGCAACGTGTTTCAAACAAACTTGGGAAAGACTTTGTGAAACACACGATTTATTACGTGGGCTCAGGAACTGTTTGTTTGCGTCCTGATTTTCATTCCCATTGGACGCGGCGCTCATCGTTTTTTGGAATCGCAGCTGTAGTTTGGTGTTGATCTTGTGCGTTTCCCAAAGTGTCAGTCTCTTGTCTGTACGCACGTCTGTACAGCCTAGGAGACCGTTAGCTTAGCGTAGCATTAAGACTGAAAATGGAAAGGCCGCTACTCTCTGATCAAAGGTAAAGTACCATATAATCTTTCGCGTCAGACGCTTGTCGCCCCTAGAAAAGGACGCGCGCTTTCAAAAAGTGTTCGGCAGGTGATTGGACGAACCGTCCGTCGCTCACCGTCTGTTTTAGGAAACTAGACGAGCAAAAACATCCTTCCTCTTGAAGAGCCGCCGTTGTCGTCTAGCTGGTCGTCAAACGTGAACCACCTCCGTAGCTGCTAGTTGTTCCTCGTAGGATGCTGATGGGTCAGAACCGCAGTGGTTCAGATACAAGCTCTTAACTTACAGCCCTGCATGTTGGATTCATAAGATAACAATCACGTGATTTTGCAAGATAATCGACCCACCAGCACTTCTAACGCTCCTAAATTAACATGTCGCGTCCAGTTTATTCGATTTGTACAAAGACCAAAAGTGTAAAAACATCAAGTTGTGGTGTCACAGAGTGACGTGCTGGAATATGTGTGGTTTTAAAAACTTGTTAATGTGTTTAATAAGTGTTTGTTGGAAGGTTTTGTTATTTTCTGTGGTGAAAGACTCGGATCCTCTTCTTAAAAAATACTCCACTACAAGTCAGTCATGCGTTGCAGGTGCACTTCCTTGTTCTTCCTGGACTCACACTGTTTTCATAATGAAGCCATCTGATTAATTTAACATCTGAAACCTGGGACAAGGGCCCCTCGGCTCCCCGCTGCTTCACCAGCTCAAATCTGGCTTTACAGGGGCTCTTTTTGATGAGCATTTTGCAGAACTCACAGCAGGTGTTCATTTAATTCTGTGTCCAGTTTCTGAGGACGTTGGATTTGTGATGTTAAGCAGTCCTGATACAATAACAGTGCGTCTGTGTCCACCCCTGAGCCCGTGGCCGGTGCCCTCCGCTCCTCATTGATAATGCCGCCGCCGCCGCCTTTGGATGTTTTTTCCAGAAACGTTACCCGGCGGTACGTGAAAATTGCTTTGTGACTCATGCGGAGTTCAGCCGATGAATATTTGGCCTCATTGGTAATTTGCTAGCTGCTCGATAATGTTTTCACAACTCGCGTTCAAACTGACAGAACCTTTTTTTAAAAAGCTGACACGTACTTGACATTCAGCGCAGCATGACTCACCTGTTTTGCAGGCTGTTTTTTTTTTTTTATGGGTGCTCGAAAGTGCCGTTTTTAGTGTTTGCTCATCTTGTACATGCTGTACTGTGCGATGGTAATAAGGATGTGAAACCACATCCCGGAGGACCAACATGAAACCTTGTACTCATGTTCCACACGAGTAATATCTAGAGCACATTGTTCCCCTGCGATGAGTCGTTTTTAGCTTGTTTAACCAAATCTCAAAAAAAAAATTTCCTCTCGTTCAGTATTTTCCCTGATTGCTAACAGACGTTAACAGAGACTCCTTATGGAAAAAGCTCTCACTGTAAACTGCCAAAATATTTTTAAACACATTATAATCGGCTTTCATGAATCGGCGAATTGGAAGAGACTTCCTAGCAGTTTAGGAGTAATGTATTCTGATCCGTTCGAGTCGACGGTAGTTATAAATAGAGCTGCGACGATTAACCGATTGACTGATTTGTCGATTTAAAAACACAAATACCTCGGTTATCGATGAGTTGTTTCAGTCATTTTTAAAGCAAAAATGTCGAACGTTTGCTGGTTCCAGCTTCTTAAAAGTGGGGATTTGCTGCCTTTTTGTCATTTATGTTAGTAAATGAAGAGTCTTTGGGTTTTGGGGGATTGTTGGTTGGACGAAAAGAAGTGAATTGGGAAATTCTGTTGAGCATTTGTTTTGACATAATAATGCTTAGTTTCGGTGTTAACACTCAAATGAAGCTGGCTCGTGAGAAAGATTTTCCTGGTAGTGATGAATATCAGATAACTATCAACATTTTAGCATCTTTCAGCTCATTGTTTTGATTTCGGCCTCCCAAATTCTGCTGCCATCAACCTTATTTCTAGCCGCAGCGGGCAGCTCACTGTAAACACACCGCGTTTCCACCAGTGTTGAACATCAGACCGACAAAAACGGCAACTGGCTCGTGAGCGTAGTTGAGTTTTAAGCAGCTAAACAGTCAGATATCAACATCAGAAGGAAAGTGAATGTTCGATTCGTAAAGACTCTGGTGTTGCTCTGCGTCCGCCGGACGTGGAAACTGAAAGCTGTTCTGCCAAGACAGTAACTTTAACACCAACTTGAGGCGACAGCCACACAGATCCAGGCAGATTCAAACTGAGTGACTGATATTTCAGATGGATTGCTTTTGTGTTCATTGTTCAACTCATTGCTCGACGGAGCGTTAATCCCTGATGATTCTGACCCACAGTTTGCTTGCATTTACCCTAAATGATAATCCCTGCAATAACTCACCTATGCAAATCAGATAGAGTATGATTAAGGCACGATTATGGTTGTGCAAAGACTGCCTGCACTGTTTGAAATGTAATTCTCATATTAATGATTGAGAACTCCACTGGACGCACTACACTTCCATCCACCGGCCCACCCCCCCCCACGCGTTTTCTATCCGCCTCACTATAAAAAAAAAAAGACACACAGTATGTTCTGTACCGGCGCTGAACATTGGCATTGGAAGAAGATCGTGTGCGACAGATTCCTTCAATATTCATAAGTCCTCGGGATGCATGCGCCACATCATCTGTCCTTTAGCCGTGCTGCCCCCAGGGCTTGAATGACCACTGCGAACGGCTCTGCATCTGACATCACCATCTCCTTTCTCACTCTCACGAGCTACGTTTGGTGTTCCAAACGCAGTCTTCTCCCTCCGTTGTCATAGCTGTAAGCGGATCCGTGTGCTCTTTCCCTGAGAGCGTTGACACGAATACTTCGGCATCTGGGTTGTTGTTGTCTGCTCTGGGAGGACAACCCTCCCTTCTCTTGCCATGTTAATGCAAAGAATATGGCGTGCATCAGTCAGGGCGGGTGGACGGAGCGTCGAGGAGGTCTTTTTCATGCAACACGGAGGACTCCTCCCTCACATCTGTGTGGGATTGTTATTGTTTTCCCTGACATCTGGTGGTGCCCTTGGCAACTCGGAGGGCTTGCATGAGGTCTGCTCTCATGTCCCGGGCTTGGTAACATCACGGGCTGAGATGTTAAAAGCCTAATTCAGATTTTTTTTTTTTTTGTTTCAGTCACATGGGAGAGATTATCTGAATGTAAAGCTGAGCCCATGAGAAAAAAAAAGACCACAAGCTATATTTGGTGTTGCTTTTTAAAAAAAAACGATGTGTGTGGAAGCAATCTCAGAGCTTCCTCTCTCAATCAGCTTCTCCTCCTGTTTCTTGGATTCCCGTGCCCAGCATCTCCCGCAGACAGCTGGGGGTTCTTTATTCTGAGAACTTCCTGTTTCATGAACCCTTTTCTATCCGCTCTCCTCAATCATCAGCTCTCATTGTGCTCGCGAAACGACGGACACCAGCGGGGGGGAGACCAGGCTGGCTGGAAGCTGAACCCGTTCCTTCCTCCCCCGTCCAGGTCAAGACTTCCTTGTCAGAATCGCTCGGAATTTTTCTAAACTGAAATTGACTATTTACACCAACGCGTTCTCACCACCAGTGTGTCAAACACGGCAGCTTGGTCAGCGGCCTGAAGTTTCAAACTATGACAGTTTTGCCCTTGAAGGAGTCCGTCAACGTGCAACGTCCGATTAGACTCTGTGGACCGTTTGTCAGAGCAAGTATCAAATATTTTGACTTTTGGAGTGTTATTAATGTCGTCCAACGGTTGAGGTTTGTTAGGGTTAGGAAGAAATCACACTCTTAAGATGTCGTGTCGATTCATACAACATTTCAATACCTGGCAGTTAAACTCACCAGCTTCAGTGAGGTAATAAGCGCGTTGCATGCTTGTCGTGCAAATATCTAATACTGCTGGTGACTGGCCGTCTCGGGGCATGCAGGAAAAACACTATTTTGCAGTCAGAGGTGGGCAGACAGACAGTTTTGTTAAAACAGATCATAAAACCTGAGAACTGTATCATTCAGGAACCAGCATTGAAATCAAGGTATCGGTATCAAATCTTGTCAACGATGCCCTAAAACCTGCATCATGTAACATGAGTGATGTCATTTATGTAACTCAAAAACACTTTGAAGCTTAGGTTCACTGACGAAGCTGCTGGATTCGATGCACGGGGAGTGAGAACAGGCTGGAAATACAGATGGAACCTTTTTATCAGACAATAATTAATACAGAGGAAAGCATCAAAAGGTTTATATTATTAGGCCTTTTTTTAAATCCTGGCCAGGGGACTACAGTGTGAAAAAAAAAACTGTAGTGTTTAAATGATTCTCTCTTCAGCTCTGCAGCCAACGACAGAATCAAAGAGAGGTCGTAAATATAGTCCCATTATCTGCAACGGTGTGATTTTAAAAGTGAACACGTGCATCCTCGGACGATTCAGCTGGATGCAAGATGTGCTTTTTGCTCATTAGATTCGGATGATGTGCTTCTCTCACACCTGCACTCCTCGAGCTGTTTCCCAACAAATGCTGCGGATCAGGTAGCGCGAGCCCGTCTGATAAAGACACCGACCTGGGACACGTGTTGCACGTGCCGCCGCGTGTAAAGTGAACCTGGGCTGTCGGTGTCGAGTAAACCGCGTCGCGGTACTGAAAATGGTGAGAAACGGCGGACAGGTGTCGGCGTAGTCGCATCTGATCTGATGATGATCTGATCATCACCTCCGGAGTGTTTCTGAGGTCGACGCGGGGCTGGCCGATGAGCGCCAAAGCTAAGAGGAAGGAATCCACGTGATGGGATGCAGCGCACACATGTGGAGAGTGTCGACATGTCTCAGCGGGAGCGTACACCCGTACATAATGGGTGGTGTACATTCTGACGTCAGCACATTTCATCCGGCCGATCGTAGTCGTTTCTGACACCACAAATGTGTTTTTTTTACGATTTCCAAACATCACGTCTTTCAGCCGCTTCATGTTTAAGGAGAAACGCTGCAGTCGTGCTTTTGGTCCCGACAGGAATGCGACCTCTTTCATGAACCCGTGCTCCATCTGAACTCGGATATTATCCCAACACCATCCACGCCCCCCCATTTAATCCACCAGCTGTAGACCTCTGAACTATTACTGAACAGCTCAACTAATGATTATTTTCATTGCCGATTCATCTGTCGAATGTTTCATCCATTTGTTGTTTGGTCTGTAGAAGATATAGAAGCTCGTCCGCGACCAAAATAAATTTCACTGTCAGAGGAAACCAGAACAAAACGCTAAAATATAACAAAGACTTCTTCATTTACTGTCATTCACTGTCAACAACGACAAAGAAGAGCAGCAAGTCGTCACAGTTAAGAGACTCGACGAGCCACGTTTGATATTTCTGCTTGAACGATGGCTGAAACGATGAACAGGCTTGTCACAACATTGTTGCCGACGAGTTTTCTTTTTCTATTTGACAATGAAATATTATACGTCCTGAACTCTCCTGGAGGGTGCAGTCTGTGCTGGAAACATAAATACTATATTTATATGCTTATATAAATCTATCTGCGCTTGGAACGTGACCCAGAACCAAAAGGTTCTCTGACTCCCACTGTTTATCGAGATGATATGAGCCTGCAGGTCGTTGGTAATCAGATCCAGAAGGCACTGTGCTATTTCCCCGTGCTGGCTAGTTTTCTTGTCTTTTTGTTCACCGCACGCACGAGAAACTTACCCCAGTGACCAGTTTTGTGTTTGGCTTTCAGAGACAGATAACTGAATCGAGCAAACAGTCCAGTGTTTGTCTTTTGCCTGATCACCAGATGCTGCTGGACGCGTGTAGTATCGGTTTAGATTGAGTTTCTGGGTGAAAAGGGAGCATTTTTCTTCACATTTGTGCCGAGGGAAAAAAATATTCCTTCAGAGGGTTTTAACGGGTTATTTTTCACGTCAAAGCGCCGCAATCTTAAAATTACCGTGCATATTAAACATGCTTAAAATGAAAGTTAACGTATTATCTACTTCACCGTCGAACTACGTCACGGTGGTGCTTGTGAGAAGGAGAACTGATAACATGAGCGATAATAAGAGAGAGAGAGAGAGGCACGGAGCAGACAAACGCTTGACGTACTGATTGTCAGAGCTCCATCGGCGCTCGTGGCTGCTTCCCTCTCTCGTTAAGGCCGTATCGTGCCACAGAAGAGAGGCGGTAATGATGTTATAGGCTCTCAGCAGCCTAATGGACATCCGAATGCCACCGAGCGGAACTCGGAGAGAACGGGGCGCCGAGCATCCTGTGAGGGCAGGAGGATGTTTACAGCGCGGCACAACATCTCTGCGCCGACAGAGAGGGAGTCCGGCTCTGGCACGGCGCGAGAAGACAGCAGCTGTCATGCATAGGCTGTTTTTTTTTGTTTTTTCTTCCCTTCTCTCAGGTATCTTTCCGCACGCTGGCTGATGTAATAGGTGACGTCAGCTCTTGTGCAAATTGTACATGACTAACCACTTCTGTGAAACCCTCGCCGGTGCTACAGATAATAGCGGACCACCCACAGTTCACGCTGCTCCGTGGTTGGATGAAGTTGACCCAAACAGACCCATAATCAATTGCCGGGCCTCTGTAGAGGCGGTTGTCTCAGCTCTCGGCTGGAATTAGCAAAGAATATTCATGCAGGGTGAGATTTGGTTTTATTCGTTATTCTCGGGGTTTTTCTGGGTTTGGCGGGCCGCCGTGTGCTCGTTATGGGTTCTGTCACATCGCTGCCAGTGTCCGCCTACATCTGTGGAGTGGTTTGGAGATAAAGCTCGTTTCTCTCTCAGTGGCTGTATCAGTTTTTTTTTTACCTGACATACAACCTGAGCTACTCAAATAGTCTGTGAATTCAGAATACTGTGAATATTAGAATCTCAGCACAGTAACAACTTGGTTAGGGTTCGGGAAAGATCCTGTTTTGCTACAGCGCTAACATTTTGTCCTGGTGAGTCAGCTGTATTATTTCTAAAACATTTTGTTTTTTTATTTTAAATGGAAATCTTGCTCTGGTCTCCAGAGTCAACAGAAACGGCTTCGTTTTATTCTTGCGAGTTGTATTTTCCTTGTAGACTTTTGATGAAATGCCTTTTTTTTCCCCATAAAGAATACATGCTGCGAAATATCGCCTGTAAAAGACAGATTCAGTCTAAACATGCAACATGAGACAGATAAACAGAAGGTCATGGAGGCTGAATCAGAGCTAAATGTCCTGTTAGTACTGAACGTTGCTTTGTCTCGCAACTGCCAGGAACAGTCAGAGACGCAGCGACCGTCGGCGTCGTCTTATCTTGAAAGATGCATTTCGTCCACACCAGCTTCTGTGCCAGACTAACATTCAGAGCGCCGGCCAGAGCGCTCGAAGCAAGCTGAGCTGAAGAGGAGGCTTCTTTCTTGGGATATCGAACATTTTTCCACCCACGACCTTCGTCCTTTTCATTCATTCATTCATTCATTCATTCACACAGCTCATGGCAGAAAAACAGATCTTCGTATTGATCTCGTCAGAAGTGTCGGAGCTGAAAGCACCAGAGCTGAAAGCACCGTTAATATTGGATGTCGATTGCCAGGAACAGAGCTGTGGATGCAGTAAACATTTTATAACATGATCATATATCAGGTCTGTGTGTCCGTCAGCTGCTTTTTTTTTTTTAGAGTTTGTGCTGCCCCCAGTGGCCAAAACTAGTTCAAAGCAGCTTTAAAGTGAGGTAAAAAAAAGTATTCACTTTCAAGCCGAGACATCTCGTGGCCTCCTGCACCAGAACTAAACATTTCCAGCGAACATAAATGATTATAAATGAGTTCCGTACCGGTTGTCAGCGCGAGACGAGGTTACTTTGGGACACAAAGAATTGAAACCATATTCTCCGTGTACTGAATCGAAAGAGATTGATTGGGGCAGAAGGTACTTATGCACATCCACTCTTCAGTCTTTGATCACTCTCATTACAAAAACATGTCGCTATTCAAAAGAGAGCCAGCCGGATCAGGCTCTTCCTTATTGGCTTTTCAGTGTCACTTCTAATCAACCATGAAGCCACTATCGGTTACTGTGAGTGATTTGTTTCGTTTCCATCATAAACCGAAGGCATTCACGGCTGAGGTGAACAAAATGTCATGGCGGAAATTCCCATGACGAATGGATTCCGCTGAGACGGGAGGAGGTCAGAGCTTTTTTTGTTGCGCATCGCCAAATTTAGGATGAGAAACGTGTTGCTTTTTGACTGCGAAAAAAAAAAAAAAGGCAGCAGCCAAACGAAGCTGGATTAAGAAACACATCCCGACTAGTTTGAAGCAACGTTCTGGCAGCTATTGTGAAAGCCCTCTGTGAAGTTCTGTTTCCGTGTTTCCATACGACAAAATACATCCTCTGTATCTCTCCGCTAATGTACGAAACGCAGCCTTTGCCAAGAAACGGCTCGGGAACTTGGCAAAAGTAGGTCGCCCCGCGCGTGCACCCGTGTGTGTTCGCACGCACGCATGTGTGACAGAGCAGCTGATCTCTCCCTGGCTGTTTCCAATTTGCACGTCGCCATAATGTTTTACAATCCCCGCTCTCAGTAAGCCCCTCCCCTCCCCAGTGTACTGCGCGTTTAACGGCGAGCAGACCCGGCGAGGCTCGGGGGCCAGTCGCCTCCGTGACAGAGCTGCAGGGGAGACGCCGACTGGGTCAAATCTGAAAGTGAAGTCCCCCCCCCCCCCCCCCCCCCTCCTATCT
>OMLP01034139.1:14856-28663 GCA_900302685.1 Spondyliosoma cantharus
TGAAGCCCCCCCCCCCCTCCTCCTTTGCTCGCCTCGCAGTGTGTTGCAAGACTGTTTTCGTCAGTGAGGAGAGTTTGTTTTGGCTACAAAACAATTAATATTCTGGCTTTTGGAGAAGTCGAGGCTTTGTGTGAATAATTTGCAGCGTCAAAAAGTATATATAGCGGATGAACTGCTCGTGTAAAGCAAGTTAGGTGAATAAACATTTTTGTTTTGGTATTAATTTGGTTGTAAAAATGCTCCAAATCCAGATGATGCACAGGTCTCCAGGTTTTACAACCTATGAAGTACAAGAACCGCGTCGCCACAGTGTCACTCCAGCTCATTCGCTGACATTTGACCGTGTAAAAGGGGAAGAAAAGCGACATGCTCGCGTTTTCACAAACGTACCTACCAGTCGTACGTCGTGTGACGTCTGTCGGATCCCCCGTGACTCATGGAAGTCTGTGGAGAAATCTGCGCTCGCAGCGGTTGCAACACGAACACTGACGACACGAGGTCAACTTCAGTTAGTGAGAAGAAAAAAAAGAAAAAAAAGGACTCGTGTCTGAATCACTGACGAACTTGCATGCACTTCCTTTTCATTCATTCATTCATTCATTCATTCGGCTTATGCCAGAAAAAAACAGATTGATCTCAGCACAAGTGTCGGAGCTAAAAGCGTCGCTAATACTGAACGTTGATTTGTCTGGTAGCCAGGAACAGAGCTGTGGACGCAGAGACTATTGTATGACACGATCAAATTTCAAGGCTTCGCATGATGAACACTAATTTTCTCGTGAGCTACAATGAACAGCAACCACCTGTAGCTCAAAATAGACCCTGTAGCTCGTCGTCGATTGGCTCTTGCTGTTGCAGTGTCCGTTTAGCTGCTCCATCCCACCAAAAGACTAAGAGATGATACAAATACAAATGTTGACCTGGTTCCTTCCAGGGGTATGAAAGACGTTATTACACTGCACCTCTGAATGGGATGTAATCCACTCCTGATACCTTCCCCCTCCGTGTGTCATCCTGGGTTCAGGCTCTCTCTCTCTCTCTCTTTCCCGTCCTTCCCGTCTCTCGACTTCACAGCCGTGAGGTGTAAAAAGAAGATAAATGCTTGTTAAATAGTTGCACGCTGAAAGCGATGCCGCTATGAGAGCCTAGATTTGTGTCGGGTATTCTAACAATGCAAACAACCTGTTTCCGTATGAAGCTCTTGGCCCGTGCCGAGGAGCATTCACGGCAAAAACAACACTATAAAAAGGAGGAAATAGATCTGGAGAGGAGCTGCAGAGCAACTATCGGCGTCGGAATACAAACCACAAGTCGTCTTGAAGTAGCGCCCAGAGAGGAAGACACGATGAAGATGCAGCCCTGTCAGCCTTTGATAGTTAACATTAGCTGTAGCAGGCAGGCTTGAATTATCTAAAGCTACCCGAGCACACTCGCAGTTTTGCAAAGCGGATTTGTACAACCTCGGGGAGACGCTTCTGTTTGGATTTCGTCTCATCTGCTATGCAGCAGCGGTGACATGAAATCCCAGTGGCCCGCAGCTTCGCCGCAGAAACACCTGTCTGCGATTCTGCTCTGATGAGATACAAACATCACAAAATAAATAAATAAATAAAAATGAAACGAGTATCACCTCCACAACTCATTTAAAACCGCTGTCACGTTGCAGAATTGTTACGACAGAGTGCAGAGGAGACACGAGCGGTGAGAGGACTCGGGTCTCAGCTGTGCTTACGAGACTTTTTTGTCAGGGAACCAGAACCTCGTTGGGTTGATGGGGTTTTGTTCCGGCTGCTTATTTTGTCAGCTGTGTTGTTGCTCTTTTGATCGCGAAGCCAAAATGACTCAGCGTATACAGTCAGCGTCAGAAGCGGCCGTTAGCCGGTGAGTCCCAAAACGAACGTAACAGCAACAGGTTCACCCACAATCGTGTGGTCAAGAAGAAATTCATCTCCAACTATTTTAAATATTTGGTTTGATCGTTTCAGTTTTTTTTTCCCCAAGCAAAAATGTGAAACTTTTGCAGGTTCCAGCTTCTAAAATTAAAGGATTTGCTGCTTTTCCTTGTCCGTTATGTTAGTGAATGTAGAGTCTTTGGGTTTTAGACTGTTGGTCGTACAAAACTATTCATTTGAAGACCTAGATGTGCATTTTTTCACAGACGATTAATCGATAGATCGTGAAATTAATCTGCAGACTAATCAATGATGGACATGAGCATCGGTTGCAGCCCTAATTGTGTGGAGAGTCGTCTTTTTGATCCTCCCTGACGTCCTCCATGTTCAGACTTAGATTATCTTTGTGTTTCTTCACCGTACTTTCTCCTTCGGTCCGGCCGTCACCACTAGAGGTCGCCGCCCTCAACAGACTTAAATATCGCTCGTAAATAAGCTGCTTGGATTCCAAATCTGTACATGCTCATCCGGTTGCCGCTCACCGCTCATGTTTACGTATACGTGTTTGATTTTTTTACTACCGGAATCTCGTCACTGCACTTTGTTACAGCTCGCTCGCCGTTTGCTTCAGATCTTTATCCGTCTGTCGTTGCTACAGTTCTTACTCTCCCTGGCTTTAAGTGTGCTGTGGGCGTGTGCTCACTGATTCTATCTGCGCTTCTCTCTGGCTGTTATCAAGTGAATTAAAGTGGCCTTCAGCGAGAATCATTTCCTGGTTCCATCTCAAGAGTTAATCTTGTGAGCGCAAAGTGACCAGCGAGGGCAGAGATCATCAAATGTTTATGCGCCTCTCAATTATTACTACTAAAAGATTTGTCGACAGTATGTTGTTGTAAACGAGCCTATGGATCTGTTCTCATTTTTAAATTGACAGTGACGGCAAATAAAGCATCATTCATCAGTGGGAGAGAGAAGGAGCGCTGTGAAGTGGCACTTTATGAGCAGGACTTCATAGTTTTCTTCTTCTTCTTCTTCTTCTTTCCAGATCTGCAGCTGGTCCATCATCAACCAGGTCTGACATGGCCAAAAGGAAGATGGATGTCGTCGGGCGGAGCGGGGTGGTGGCACTCATACTGCTGTGTAATCTATCAAAGGTAGGACAGCCGGCAACCAATCGAACAGGCAAATAGTGAAGAGATCAGATTCAGAAATCAGTGAATTAAATCATAGAAGTGTGCCAAATTGCTATTTTCCGAACGTTAATTATTCGGCAGTAGGCGAGGTTTCATCGCAAACAGTTAGAAAACGATACACGCGTCCCATTGTGCCGGATATGCATGAATATCTTGTGCACATAGAACCAAAACTTGAATCGTATCTTGTGCGCATGCGATAGCAACTTGAATGATCGACGCCGTAAAATGCGGCCTCGTTTCATAGACATTCTCTCTCTTCTCTGTAGTTTCGGCAGTACCGTGGAAACACGACAGATTACGTGACGGCGTGCGAGGATCTTAATTCCTGAGAAGCTGCTACTGTGAAACCCGGCTGGTCACTAATCAGGTTTCTGAAAGACTGTAGTTTACTCTTCAGCCGTGGCTTCGTTTGACCTGCTCAGACTTGTTTTCGTCTGTTTGTGTTGGACGGCTTTTCAAGGACTGAAAGAGCTGCTTCTGGTTGGTGTCAGCTGTGTAACAGATTAAAAGCTGGACATATCTGGTTGGCAGCGTTCCTGCGTAGATGTCATGTTTTCCATGGAGCTAATGGATTTAATGGAGTCTTTTAATGGAGACTCCCTTTAGCTGGCATTCTAAGTAGGCCGTTATGACGTTAATACATCCCCGCGGGGTCCGAAGACTCGGCCCAAAATGGGTCCAGGCACCAGGTGCTTTTTCTGAAATTAATCTCAGTGTTCGCTCCAAAAGAAAGTTATGTTTCATGTCCGTTTTATCTTGAAAATAAATGACCTCCTTCTTTAATTTACACAGAGATTGGGAAGATTTAGACCCATCTTTTAACGCCACAGACATTCCCTCCGCTCGACGCGACTGTTCAGTTGTGTTCATGCCTAAATGTATCTTCTGAGGTAAATTAGCCAGAACCTCTTTCGATGAAATCTCTCTAAAAGCAGAACAGAAATCCACCGCTTCTCTCTCCTTCCTTGCTAGATTTTTGTGAAGGCGAGCATGGAGGTGAACAAAACCCACCAGCAGAATCTACACGACGGCTACCACGACATGGGGCTCACCAGGAACAAGATCGTCACGGCGCAGTTCGAGTGCTATCAGAAGATAATGAAGGACAACACCAACAACAGAGACGGTACGATCGCCACTTCGAATACGCCGGGCTTAACGTGTTGAATCTTTGTTTCCATCCACGTTTTGACAAGGTTGATGGAAAGAGCGTGATTCGAAATATCTTCCTTAGTTTTTTCGCTTGAAGTGGTTTTGATATTTTTTTGGAACAACTTTTTCTGAACAACTTCTGCGGTAGTAAACATAAAACAAACTGCCCCGAGGGTAGAAGAAGAAACTGTTTTTGGCCGTTAGCTTCCTCAAATCTTCTTCTTCTTCTTCTTCGAGGTTAATTGACATCTGGCAACTGGTTTTGCCTCGACTTCTTCTACTCCGTTTATTCCCACCATGTGTAACGTAGCCTGTACCTCAGTCTTCTGACGCAACGATGCCTAATCAGTTGACGGAAACGCTTTTAAAGTTTGCTTCAGATTCACTCGAGAGTTAGATGAAAACACAGCGACAGGACACGAGTTACAGAGGATCATGTGATTGTTGTAATACCTGAAAAAACAAAAAAACTACCTTCTTCTTCTGTGGTTTTAGAGCCCATGTGTAATCGTACGTGGGATGGCTGGCTGTGTTGGGACGACACAAAGTCGGGAGTTGTCACAGAGCAGCACTGCCCGGACTACTTCCAGGATTTTGATCCTTCAGGTAAGATCCAAAGGTGTATCTGCACCGAACATACATGTCATTGGACCCTAAACGCCACACCGCAGGCCCGTAGTGGTAGATCATCATCATGACGTGGGAATAACCTGATCTTCATGTGTGGAGTTGGTGAAGTGCCCCTCAAAATTGACATGGCAACAAGCTCTTTGTGTTTATGGATATTTATTCATTTGTTTCCATGTGCGCAGTCGTGTTTCCTGCATGAATACGTAAACGGTAAATTGGTTTGAAGTGCTGGGAGAGCCGGAGCCAGGGCTCGAGTGCAGCACATCCTTCAACGAGATACGCAGACAAATAATTAGATTCAGTCGCTCTAATCACTGCTCTCCATCGTTTCATGTGGATTAATGTGTTTGTTTGTTCGAGTTTCAGAGCATTATTTTAACTTTAGGGGCTGCGGGGGACAGCTATTGAATTTCTTCTTCTTCGGCAGTCTGTCTGCCAGAAGGAAACTTCCTGACTTTATTTGCGCACGCAGCCTTTTGATTTCAATCTTTTGGCCCCTGGGTTGTTTTTTTTTTGGTTTTTGTTTAACCCTCATAAGAAATTAAATATTTGTATCCATGTGTCATGTTTTTTTTTCCTGCAGAGATGGTTACAAAGATCTGCACCGACACTGGTCATTGGTTCCTGCATCCGGAGAGCAACCGGACGTGGACCAACTACACCCTCTGCAACAACCACACCAATGAAAGCAGGATGGTACGTCGCTTTATGTAAATGGCACCGAATGCACATAGAACATTAAAGACGTGAGTCACGGTTTAGCACCGACCGTTTGATTAACCTCTGGATGTGCACATCACACGCATCATTCTGTGGAGGCACCACACAGTTATTTATTGTACATAATGTATATTTAACTAAATAACTCAGTTGTACACAGATTTCATGCCCATCTTGGCTGAAATGTACTGAAACGTTGATTTAGCGAGATTAAAAATGTGCACGTGTACAACTTAAAATACCCTTTTGACACGATTTTTAATGTCGTTGTTTAATACGATTCCTCTTCAAGAGCGTTTTTAGATTGTCTGACAACGCGAGCGGTCATTACGAGGTCGACAGGATCTCACTCGTGTCTCCTTCTTTCCGTCCAGACTGCGATGAATCTGTTTTATTTGGCGCTCATCGGACACGGGCTGTCCCTGACCTCCCTCTTCGTCTCCCTCGGAATATTCTTCCACTTCAAGTGAGTCCGCGACGCGCCCGACAGACAGGCAATTCTCATTCTTCGCACCGATGAATGCCGCGGTGATGTAACGTCGGCCTTTTCTCTTCTTGCAGGAGTTTAAGCTGCCAAAGGATCACGCTCCACAAAAACCTCTTCTTTTCTTTTGTTCTGAACTCCGTGATCACCATCATCTGGCTGACGGCCGTGGCAAACAACCAGGAGCTGGTGCAGAGGAATCCAGTGAGCTCATCTAGATTTATTAATACGAATTTCTTTTGTAATGATCAGAAAAAAAAAAAAAAAAATCAGGTTTAGATGGGCTGTAAAAGCTGCACGAGGGCATTCGCTTTCATTTCTGTTATCGCTAAAATGAATCACCATTTTCTAATAACTGTGAAAAGTACTGCACGGGGAAATAACAGGAGGCAGAGTAAACCATGTAACCGTCACCATCCAGGTTCATTATGTGTGTGTGTTTTCCCCCCCAGACGAGCTGTAAAGTGTCCCAGTTCATCCATCTGTACCTGTTTGGATGCAATTACTTCTGGATGCTGTGCGAGGGGATCTACCTGCACACTCTCATCGTGGTGGCTGTGTTCGCTGAGAAGCAGCACCTGATGTGGTACTACCTTTTAGGCTGGGGTAAGTCAGGATCGCGTGTCGAGTCGATGCCGCCAGTCGTTGTGTTTCGGTTATGTTGGACTTGCTCTCTAAATTCTGGTTTATCAAAACAGAGAAAATAAGGTTTGGTATACGTCCTTATGGCAGTAAAATTAAAATGGTGGTTTAAAAAGGTGTTTTTGATAATGTTCAGCCACTACATGCACACCATAACGCCGCTGTTGTGTGAATCATTTGCCCTCTCTTTCAATACCCAACTTTGCTAACGTGAACTAGCTAACGTGCGCACACTAAAGAACTAACCCTTTTTAAAAATTTTCCCACAAACCGGCAACAACCAACACTCACGACACATATGCACATGATGCCATTGGCTGACAAACCTTGTTAGAAGCTGGGACCAACTTCTTGCACAGAGATATACAAAACTGCATCGTCTACATAAAAACATCAGACTTTTGACTGCTGGAAGCAAAATGTCTCCTACTTCACTGTGAAGTCCATTCTCAGTGTTTGTGTGCTGGAGGCTTCGAGTTTCCACATTACACTTGCTAAATATTGGCCCAGGATTGGCTTCCAAACCGTTTGTGATGTCACAAATCCTGTTTGAAGACCCGCCCCTTAAATTGAGATTTTCAGTGAGGTCATAGAAATGTTTAAACTTAAGCTCAAACATTCGACTGTAGGATGATGACTGGATGGGGGGGCTTTAAACTGTAAACTGTAATTATGGTAAATGTTTGTTTGTTTGCAGGATTTCCTCTCATTCCTGCTTCCATACACGCCGTCGCTCGAAGTTACTACTACAACGACAAGTAAGCAAAACTTTTTAAATAGATGAGAAAAGAAAAAAAAGTGAGATGAAGCTGATTTTGCTGACTCAAACATTATTCTATTGTTGTTGCTTCAGCTGCTGTCGTGTTAACTCCGAGTAACTGTCGTCCTCTTTTCTCTGCTGCAGCTGTTGGATTAGCTCCAAAACGTCGCTGCTCTACATCATCCACGGTCCCATCTGTGCTGCTCTGTTGGTAAGGAGTGTCAGCCTATTCCCAACACCGATCAATTACAGCAAAGTAAATCATAATCATATTTACTGAGCTGATCTGTTCCATATTTCTCTTGGTTGACCGGTTTTATTGTGCAATGATGGAAATAAAAAAAAAAGAAAACAGTCTGGTTGTGAGTCGACACTGCGGGGGGCCTGAAAGCAGGACACAGTTTGATAGCGCGCATAATTGTGTTTATCTTACGAAATCAATGCATCTGCCCCTCTGACGATCCACCCACTGGTCCCCAGGAACATGTTGAATTCTAGGAATTCACCTAATCAGCACAGCCGGGCACGCTTCAGAGAAAACTGGTCCCTCAAGTCTCTCGTAGGACTAAATGTTCAGCACTTGAAAACAAGCTTTTTGTTCGGGTTTCAGTGCCCAGGAAGCGTCTGGGTTTCATTTCCTCGTAATGGATTTTTTTTTTTGCTTAAGCTTTCGTCACTCTGGACAGTTTAGATGTTTAATTATGTGGCAAATCACTTTCTGTTTCCTGTCAAAATATTAGGAGTCAGTGTTTGCTCTGAGGATTTGGACTGACCTTACGATTGAAAATGTGTTTCAAAAAGAAATCGTAACCATCATAAAATACTGTCCTGGCAAATATCTTTGAGGAATTAAAGATCCTATATTGTAGAAAAAGAGATTTTCATGTCTTTGTTTATAAAAACAGGTCTAGCTGCTTTATGAATACTGTTGAAGTACCAATAAACTCAATCCACACAGAAACGCACGCAGCCTCTATTCAGAAACTGCACCTTTTTAAATGAGCCGTCAGGACTTCCATAAGGTTGTGATGTCACAACTATACGCATCCAGCTTGGCTTTATTGCACAACGTTGGCAGATCTGAGGCAGAAACACGTTGGGTAATGTCTGTTCAGGCCTGTGAGAGCCGGCCAATCAGAGCAGACTGGGGAGCCTTAAAGGAGCAGGACGTAAGAGATATCCATGTGCTGAATTCAGACTCAGAGGGCAGCGTTTCATTAGCATAACTGCTAACGGTAGCTGATGTTAGCCATTTAGCTTGGTTAGCAGTACGGCGGGGAAACGGACTGGAACTGATTTGCTCTAGTTGGTCATCTTAAGCCAATATTACTCTGCAAAATACATAGACATCATAAATGTGTATGACCATTATTTCCCACATTCTGATAATATTTAAGCACATTTAAAGAGACAGGCACTAAAACGGAGCGTTTAGACTTCGGGCGAACATCTTGAACATTAATGATCGGAAAAAAATGGGACTTTTAAGAAGATTAATTTATATATCTCAGTCTAAAGAAGCATTTAACCTGATAAAAGCAGCTAATACCGACGTTATTGTGCCGATTTACTGACGTCACCCTTGTTGTCTCCCTCAGGTCAATCTGTTCTTTCTCCTGAACATCGTGCGAGTGCTCATCACCAAGCTGAAGGTGACCCATCAGGCGGAGTCGAGTCTCTACATGAAAGCCGTGAGAGCCACCCTCATCCTGGTGCCTCTTCTGGGAATTCAGTACGTCCTGCTTCCCTACAAGCCGGAGGGACGCGTCTCGTCCGAGATATACGACTACATCATGCACATACTGATGCATTACCAGGTCGGTGTGATGGTTTGAGTTGCGATCGTATATTTTATGCGATTCGGGGGCCGAGTGATTGTTTGCTTCCTGGAACGTTTCCATTGAAGACACATACACAGCTGTACATTATGTCACGCCCGGAGTGTATGTCATGAATCTTGATGTGTTTGTGGCTCTCTCTCTCTCTCTCTCTCTCTCCCTCCGATGCCAGAGACATTAAGGTTTACTACAAATGAGCTGTTGCCGGAATGTAAACCTCATTATTTCCCCGGCTTTCAGTAAAAGCCAACCGTTCCCCCCCATCAGCCTCTTGACTTTGTTTATGCTGTAGCGCAGGGAGGAGAAGCAGGAAGGAAGACATACGTTATCTGAGCTAAAAAAGGGCTGAAATCAGTTGGCCGTTAAGCGAAGGGTTATCTTATCGTATCAGCACAGGTAGTGTCGAGGGGGGGGGAGTCACAGAAATGTACTCACAGCACCTTAGATCTTAATTTATCACCTGCAAATACTCATTGTTGTGCCTAAGATCAATTATTTAGGTGTACATGATCTCTCTTTCTCATATTTTGTATCTATTTTTTTGTATTTCAGGGTCTGCTGGTGGCCACCATCTTCTGCTTTTTCAATGGAGAAGTAAGACGGGGTTACACCCTTTCACTTTGTTTTACTTTGTTTTTGCACGTGCACAGACACACAGCCGTCAACACTTCCCCCGTGTGATCAGCCGAACTGTCTCGACAGGTTCGGCCCTCCGGGGGATCTGCCGGGGATTAAACATTATTTACTGTCAGCAGCAAGCCACGGCCCTTTAAACCGCTTGGCATAAGTTATGCAGGTGATTGATCTGCATACAAAATAGCTTGTTGTTGCCCGGAGTCGCCGTGTTGCGGGAGCCGCTAGAAACCTCCGCTCCATGCTATAAAGAAAAAGGAGTTAATGCACGGTGGAGCTTTTACTGCCATCTGATGTTATTAATCCTGAGCTCATTATACGCTCAAAGAAACGGCGACTTTGTGACGCCTATACATGGAAACGTAGGCACACATAAAAAGGTACTGTATGTGCTGTATGTAGGTCTTTGATCAGAACATGGTGGGCAGAATGAGCTTCAGAGAGAATTACGTATGCATGAAGTTCTTCCTCAAATCTCAATAAAATAAACATGAACTTTTTCAAAATGCGGTTTCTCTGCTCAGGTCCAAGCGGTCCTCAGGAGGCACTGGAACCAGTACAACATCCAGTTCGGCAGCAGCTTAAACCACTCGGACGCCCTGCGCTCCGCCTCCTACACGGCCTCCTCCATCACCGAGGTGCAGGGCTGCTACAGCATCGACGGCCACTCGGAACACATGAACGGCAAAGGCTGCCACGACGCAGACGCCTCCATCCTAAAGTCAGACAGCCCCTTCGCCTGACACCGACACCCGCCTGACGCCCAGCCCCCTCCTATAAACTACAGCATGTTTGGAGCTCCACGGGAAACTCTCTTCCTGTAGATACAATGTCGGAAAGGAATGAACGGGGGGGAAAAGGATTTTATACCCAGGCTTTTCGCCCACATGAAGGATATTGCCTCTTTTAACAGTACCGTGCGGTGAGCTCGACTCTTCCTGCGCTGTTTTTTTTTGTCTACAATTTGCAACTGAACTGCTTCCGCCCGGACAAAGACGCATTCTGATAATCACACCGTAGTTGCGATCTCTCTGCCTGACAGATTTTTTTTTTGTCTTTAACGGATGAATATTAACTTCCTCGACTGTCCTTTTTGTTTTTTTGTTGTGCACAAAAAGCCTTTGGTTACACTGTAAAAAAAAAAAAAAGAAAAAAAAGAAATATTTTGACATGGTTAGTGCCAAACCAAGAAAATCCTCGCCTGCCTCATTTATTTTTTTATATATTCAGTACAGAACCAGAACGAAGATAGGATGTCTAACAGGTGCGTAATAATATATTAAAAGCTATATTATATCTTTCACATGTTAAACTTAATTTATCTGAAACGTAGTCTTGTTTATGAAATGAAATAAATACCACACAGTATTTATTAAACTTGACATGCTACTTTTTTTGTTTCCAAATTTAGTCATTTAAATACAAATATGACTTGTTGCCAGCTTCACATAAAAATGTATTGTAAATTGTTTGTTTCTATGTGTGAGGATGATTTACAGGTCGCGCCGTTAGCTTGCGGGCTTCGTTTTAAATAGAGATTTCATCATGCTAACGTTTGGAGCGTGTCAAAGTGGTTCTTACTGCATCCTGGTTGGCTGTAATGTAAACTTTGTTCAACACAATATTATCACCGTGAAGCCGTCGCGAAAATTACATGTACTCCGATATCTTCTCATCGCACTCGAATGTAACAGTGGCGTGTAAAGACCCGGCTCTGAGCATCACATTCCGCATACACTGCTGTCTTCAGCCTTACTCTTCTCACATTACGCAGATTTAGCCGATACGTAAGCGTTTCCAGGTGTTCAGACTGAAAACAGCGCTGTGTTAGAAAATGCGCGGGGCTCCGCCGGCGTGGTCAACTCTGAGAAAATTAAATACGAGGCCAGTTTGAGGGATGCGTCCATGACTTCTTTAAAAGATCGGTTTGGATTTTGTACTGTCGTTTTAATACACTGCTCACATGTGACTGAAAGAAGCATAGCTGGCTGTGAAGATGTCGTCTGCTCATGCTGGCTGTTAATCCCTTTGTAGTGCAAGTACAGTAAAAATGGACTTGTTGCGTGCAAAAATACGTTCAGACGAATTAAAATATATTCAGTTAAATCCAGTGAGTATCTTCATGCGAGCTCGTTGTGTGCATGTTTATTATAAAAGGGGGAATTTTGTAGAAAAATAAAGTTTATTCTGGTGATTTTTTTTCCTTCCCAGTACAATTCTGATGCAGTTCTTGTGGACTGAACTTCATATATCTTTTACGTGTGTTTATTGCCAAGAAAAACAGGTGTATGAGATGCTGCTGCGGAGCAGCAGGGCCGTGTTTCTTATAAATAAATGATGTGGTATCATACTGGTGCGTAGACTCATGTACTCGTTAGGGATTCTATCATTTTAGGCGGCATTTCCCACACTGATATCGGCATTGGAACAACCCTGACTGCTACGGCCATGACTTGAGAAGATGCTCAGCTTATTTGGCTAACTCACGTTGCTAAAGGCTAATTAGCTTTGGCTGAAGACGAGAACTTGAAATTTGCTGTGGAGCTGCACAGGGATTGTTACACAGCTAATTTGGAGAGCAAGAACAATGATAGCGACCTTTAACTTAACGCATGTGAGTATTTTATTTAGATCGACGGCAAAATATACAGACCAATCCTGTGAAAGGACGTCATGTTGGACTTCTGTGTCTAAGGTGTGACCAACCAAACCAACGAAGGTATCAGCCAATCAGACTGTGTCAAGAGGAGCGTCAGCTTGTATTTGATTGGTCAATGCAGGGTATATTCAGATGATGCTGGATTGCTTTGCGTCCAGTTGAGCCCGGTTTAAACACTCCTGCGTTTTTTTTTTGTTGTTGTTGTTTTGCTGGAGCCCGCTGCAACAAAAGCAATGACCTCACTGCGAATGAGGGAGCTGCACTTTTTTTTCTTACACAGCGCTCGTGTCAGTCTGAACGCAGCCTTATTCATGTGATAATATTGTCATGTCTCACAAGAAGCTGTGCAAAAAAAGAAAAAGAAATACAAAAAAACAAACATTCTTTGTGAAGCATTTATTATTCAGTCATTATTCATCAGCCCGAACCTCCAAACTTTTTACTTTCTCTTCTATTTTTTCGAACATTTCAACACATTGTCCACAATGCTGGGAACATGAGTCACTATGAGCTGATGTAAATATTTTTGTAAATTTCTCAAAGTGGATAAACTGAATGTGTGAGCACGCGTGTGCGTGTGTGTGTGCATGATTTATATATACAGTATTTATGAGTACATTATACTCTGAAGCGTTGAACCATGAATGAACCGTCGTATGTGACAGGGTGTGGGACGCTGATGAAGAAGTCGTTTGTTCTACGTCTGTTTTTTAAAAAAAGGGAGGAGTCGAAAACGGGCCGGAGTTAAGAACTGGGGGCTGCCGTGTTCGAGCCCGTGTAATTTGCCATCACCTTTAGATTCTTTCTATGTTGCCTGTGTTTGAAAGTGAGGAGAGAAAAGTTCCTTCTGTGTGAGTTATTGATGCCGTAAAAGCAGAACAGACATAAAACATGTTTCCTGACACTGATGGGTGTATTTCTGACGTGTGAAGGCTCACAGTCAACCATACAAAGGGCAGGTGTTCTTACTATTGAAAACAAAAAACACAATTCTCAAATGTTTGTTCTTTTTTTTAAATTGAACCTGTGATTCAAGTATGAAGTCTACAGAAGAGGATTAGGGCCACTTTTCCTAGTTTATTTTTTTTCTTCTTTTTTCTGAAACTAAAAGTCTGAATTTGGACGGAAAAAGTCTGAATCTGGAGGGGAAAGTTTGAATTTGGAGAACAAAGTCAGAGAATTATGAGGATAAAAAAAATTT
>OMLP01034139.1:28683-49412 GCA_900302685.1 Spondyliosoma cantharus
TGATTCAAGTATGAAGTCTACAGAAGAGGATTAGGGCCACTTTTCCTAGTTTCTTTTTTTCTTCTTTTTTTCTGAAACTAAAAGTCTGAATTTGGACGGAAAAAGTCCAAATCTGGAGGGGAACATTTGAATTTGGAGGGGAAAGTCAGAATTATGAAGGTAAAAAAGTCAAAATTTAAAAAAGTAAAAGTAAGAATTTTAGGGCCAAATTTCCTAGTTTTTTTTCCAGAATTCTGACTATTTTCTGAAATTAAAAGTCTGAATTTGGTGTAAAAAGTCCGAATCTGGAGAACAAAGTCAGAATTATGAGGGTAAAAGTGTCAGAATTTGAACCCTAATCATCTTCCGTAGAGGTCGATACCCTGTTGGTTTCAGATACACGGTCCAAAATAACCACCTTCCAACAAAGTGTCAGTAAATTTTTCACATTGCTTATTTATATTTTGGATTGTCTCAATTTTACTCATCAGTCTTTAATTACAACTGTGATGACTTCAAGTGTTCGATTCTACACGAACAGAAAAAGCGACATTTAAAAAAAAAAAAAAACCTATGTCATTTTTATGAGAGAGTTTTGTTGGCTGCCGATGTTCGAGGTACAGGAACAGTCTCTCAGCTACACCTCCGCGTCAGATCTGCGGGACAGTTTCTCCGTTTTAGAAATCGTAAACTCTTCAGCTCTGCATTTATGACCGTCGCCGCGCAGATTTACAGCCAGTGATCGATGTGCGACGGCAGCATTATGAAGCAAACAACGTCATCTACTGTGCGATGCATCGTTATCATTTATGAAGCTACAGCAACTGTGGAAACGCCCTCTTTTTGTCAAAATGTAGAGACGCCTGTGTACCAGTTTAAGTTGTGTATTTATGTGTGAAATGTTTTCATGACTCTCATGGAAAGTCCCCGGTGACATGTTGTAAAAAGTATGACACAAAGCATTATGGACAATGTCTGTAGTTTTTGTTAATACTGTACTGTATTTAACTTTGGTAGTCTTGACACATTGACTCCACACTGCTGTTTGAATGTAACTGGTTGTGTTTTATTCTCTGGATGTGAAAAACATATATACACAGTATATATTTACGTACAACGTCTCATTTCTATTATTTCAAGACAATGCTTTCTAGTGTGTATCTGCATATTAATACAGTATAGCTTCGCACCAGCCGTCAAGTGTAGTAGTTGTTATTTTCAATATATTGTCACACGTATCGCTTTTCCTTCATTTTGAACTTCATGTAATGGTTGGTCGAGCCCAAGGATACTGAATTTCTCATGGTTTAATGTTTAAAAATGGGTTTTTAGGGAGCATTTACTGCATTAGCGACCGATAGCTCAACTCCATTTAGTTATTTTAGGTCCCATCTGTTCTCAAGCTTCAACCACACAAGCAAATATATTTAATATCCTTCCTGTTCATCTCACTGACATCGTTAAGAACTAAATCCAACTGATTTGACACCTCTGAGGTCGGGTGTTATAACGGCAGAGAGTCTCCACAGTAACCTAAAAAGAACTAACACCCTTTCTTTATTGTCACTGTTGCGTTTCTCCAAAAAAACAGAACCTGGAGGACAGATGGGGGGCTGGGGGAGGGGGTCAAAGCAAACGGGTCCCCTTGGTGTCTAAAAGGTAGCGGTGGGGATAAAAACAAACAGCCACCCACTGACACTAACAGAATGATGGACGAACAAAAAGGATTTGGACCCAAAAACCAAAGGTGAAGTGCCAAATGTATGGAAACTGGACAAAATAGCACAAATCTCAAACAGAAAACATAGAAAGCCGACTGACGGTGTCGACTCCCTGAAGACACACAACCCACTGAGCAGAGGAACTGCAACCCACCCTTATATAAACTCCCAGCTGACTGATTACACGCAGCTGAGGATGAACATCACAGGTGCTCCTGATGACATGTGACCCAGATCTGGAGAAATCTCTGTTCACAGCAGGACCTCGGGAAATCCCGGATCTCTGTCCATGACATCATTCAGGTTCCCCAATCAGTTTTTCGCAGAGAGTACTCCGAGAAAGAATCTATTTAAAAGACACGTGCCACCAGGGGATTGCGACCTGAATCATCCAATTCAGTTCAGAGTTCAGCCACAGATATTGTCCGAGGTTGATGTTCGTGAGGGATGGCGGCGACATTATTACAAGCCAAACGAGGCGACCAAACACCTGAGTCGCACCGGCGCATATTTGTAAGGACGCCTGGTGAGATTTGCTGATGTTTATGTGGCGGATTGGTCGGAATAAAACGCCTGAACTTATCTGGAAGAAGGCATTTTGCAATACTTTTCTAAATGAGGTTAGATCAGTCTGTTGGGGTTATGAGTTTGAGCAGCTTTCTGATGGAAATCATGATAAACGCGACGAAAGGCAGGGACATCTTCCACACGTGAAATTTACAGTTTCACATGTGGACATTTTCATTCACACGCGAAAAAAGCCAATAACTCACAATCACAATCACAATTTGAATTATGGAAGGTAAATATTTATTTTCAGTGACCGTACAGGGTTTCAAAAAGGTCGTCACACGGGTTGAGATATAAAATGATTATGGCGTGATGTTTGTCTAGTGATACCGAGTCTCTGGTGCTCATTTATTATCCCGTCTGAAATCCCCTTCTCGTGTTGACCTTTAAGACGGTCGTAATAAATAAAAGTCAACATCGACCGAACCTGCAGGCGGGTGGTAAATATTATCGCTCGCCTATTCTAGCGTTTATCTGGTGGTATGACGCATATAGTTAATTTCTCACACGTCTCAAAGTTTGACTCTTGGGAGGAACCTGTGTTTTCACCTCCTTCATGTGAATTCTGGACACTCTACATATGATCGTCACAAATCTGTCAACATCAGCTGCACTCAACCTTCACATAATAACACTCTCACACTCCCGTTTGAGTCCTAAACCTCACTGAATCTCCTCTCGCTGTATGTTAGAATTCAGCTGTATCTATATTTACACTGTGGGGCTTATAATTAAGTACATCAATGATCCTGTTGCTGAAATAAAATACTTTTCTTAAACGATCATTTATTAATGAGGAGTTGAAGTGAGCCCGGTCCTCATGGAATATTCAGTGATTACGTATTATTTATGAAATCATGAGATCTATTAAAGCGGGACTGCTCCATTATGCACCGGGGGCGCTCCGTCCACATGCTCCAGAAACTCTCCGCTTTGGCGTTTATGCACATTCACAAAGAGATCCTAATGAGTTGTTGTGATTGTCTTTTGTTCCGGTATCTGCTTTAAAACAAAGGCGTCCACCGGCGCAGGACAGCGGAGCTCCTATCTGCTGTTGAGTCTCCACAAGAATGCCATGCCGTCATTTCACAAACTGCTCTCGGACGAGTTCAAAAGTTCATTCTGGACTCTCTAACTGTACTCTGCAGAACACCAGGAGGCTGAATACATGTTTCCACCAACAGCCCCCTTATGTATCCCAATTATAACTCCCTGCACCAGTCGTTTCCCCTCCACTGACTCCAACCAGCCTGAGCTGACATACGGAATTTCTTATGACCCTTATCGGGGGGTTTTGGGGCGCTTCCTGTAGTTTCTACGTGAACAGACATCTTCGTGTCTTTTTCTCTTTCTGCTGGTGGCTCGTCTCCCTCGTACGTGACCTGAATAACTAAGGCTGCACACCACTGGCTGGTAAATAGCGAGGAGAGGCTGCTTTAGGGCGCTGTCGCCTGCACTTAGCCTCAAAAGCAGTGATACATTCGTACACTGCACAAAGTGCAACACGGGGGCTATTATATTGTTCTCTCATTAACACTTTTGGACGGGAGTGAGATAGTTGTTTTTTTTTTTGTTTTTTTTACACTGGTATATAAATAAATAACAGATTAGAGCACCAGAAATGAATCCAACATGCTACTGCAGAGGCAGCGTTAAACTAAATAAGAAGATCCACCCTGTCCCTTACATGCTGTTGTCGAAGGATGTTTTTAGCCAAGACGTTTGTGCTTTATTGAACGTGGTACAATCAAGATTTTTATAATGACAATGTGTCAAATGACAAGGGTTGCTCAGCTTCGTGGATCTTCCTAGCAAACTGGACCATTTTGGTTCCATCTTAACACTTTTTTTTTTGTCATTTTGGGCTCTTAAAACCAAACCAGCAGAAAAGATGCTGTCGATTACCAGCTGGTGAACATAACGGATCATTTAGCAGCAAAGCATCCACATACTGTATTTCTCTGAGTTGGTGGAGACCAAAATAGAGCCAAAATGAAACTTTACATTCACTTAAAAAGATGATGATACGTCAATGTTGTGATCACGAGTTGTTTCCGCGTTACCCAATTATTAATATTCTTGCTGGTTTAGAAAGGACACATTGGAATGTAATTTAGGTAATTGGCATCTGCACAGACGTGTTAATTCAACTAATATTCCAGCCGTACAAACTGTGCGTTAGCTATAGCTAGCTTTCAGTGTAATCCTCAACCACGCTCCCGGGTACATCGCTCAGCTTTGATGCCATTTTACATCGGGTTAAAGTCGCATGATGTACACTGGCCCTTAAGCTTACGCTGAGAAAGAAGCGGCTGCAAAATGGTAGATACACATTTGACACGACCCCCGCGGGATCTGAATCATCTGGTCCAGTGACATTAGGAGCATCTAGAGGAGCTACTGTACATGATTAAATCATTTTATACCCATTCACATTAATGGAGCATTAAACCGAAAGTTAGTCTCTTTGCTGGTGGAAGGTTTTAGTGTACGCACTCTTTCAGCTGCACATTGAGGACGATTCGTGATGATTTGTCATTTGATACCCGGGAAATGTACATTTTTCCGGCTTCATGTGCCACTGAGCAGCTTTCAAGCTTCTTCTCCTGAGTGTCTTGTTATGTGACAGATCAGACTCCTTCTTGTCTTTCTATTATTCTGATCTCCTTTTCTGTCTTTTCTATATTTATGCAAATATGAATATTAATATTAAGTTAAAGACGTTTTCTGCCTCCTCGGATGTCGTCACCCCGATTTGCGGCATCTAAAATGCTGTTTTTTTCCAGAACAGGACATCTGAGGTTTACTTTGTGATCTATATGAACTTTACAGTCAAAAAAAAAAATATCCCCCGATCACCAGCTCTTGATATCATTACCCCTGTGCAGAGTGGCATTCCTGTTACATTAAATCATGTGGATTGTTTCATCTGATCCTCCATCAGCGAGTTTGGCGAGTCAGAGTAAACACAAGTGGAATTCCTTGAACATTTTTCTCTGCTACTCAAGGGGAAAGTGCCATTAATTATAACAAAAAAGAACGTACAACATGTATGCAGCACGGTCATCTTTGTCACTGTGACCTCACTGAAATCATCAATGAAGGAAGCAGATCAAGACTGAAACCATTACTTCAGTGACTGGCTCAAAGAAATGATCGGAATCTGCATTCCAGACGTGGAGAGAGAGAGAGAGAGCAACCACCAGCACGACATTAGACCGACATGCACTGCAACCACGAGAGAGGTTACATTCCTCACGATGCCAGGGGTTACAGTATTAGCACATGAGTTTCCCATTGAGAAAAAAAAAAAAAAAACCCACAGTGCAATGGTTTGATTCATTTCAACACAACATGTCGACTGAAGCCTTCACTGCACCGCACTGAAGCAGCTCCACAGGATGAGAAGGCGCCAACGAGTGTGCCTGACGCTATCTAATCACCCCATCCAGCACCCCTCCATGACAGCAGAGGAAGTGGGTACAAAGGGAGGCCTTTTGCTCAGTGAAAACATTTACCCTGTCTTGTGCTGATAGCTGCTGTTGTGTATATGTAGGAGAACAGCCAGCCTTGCTGGAAAGACGCTCGGCAAGACTGTTTACCTTTTGGGGAATCTCGGAAATTAACTATTAACAGGTCAGACGGGGCGGGATTCAGAAGAATTTAGCCTGAGGTTAGGGCTGATCCGGGTCGGGGGACCGAGACTGAATGTGACTCTGTGGCTCTCTGTAATCAAGATCATCTTGTCCGACAAATGTTTGGGTGGATAATGTTGCACTTATTTCAAAGAGAAAACATGGACCCCATCTTTAAAATGTCTTGCATCCCTTTTGTCTCATTCTCCTTTTGGCCACACTCGACTGCTTCCTAAATGTATTATTATTATTATTATCATCGTCTATCCATCTGTCTTTCCATCCATCTCTTCATCCATTCATTCAGACTTTTTGAGAGACACTTTTCCAGGTCAGGGTCATGCAACCCAAACATCCTTTTCCCCAGCGGCTTCCTTCAACGCCTAGTTCTTGTTGTTTTCTAAAACCTATGATATGTCGGATGATAAAACACGACCAACTGTGTCTACATAACGCTGACTTGTAAACGTGCCGTCTTGAGCTGTCCAATGCAATTTGTAGCTGAAGGGAATGTTTGTCATTGTCTTGGGAATGTGGCATTATCTTCTGTATGATAACCTCTTTAGGTCATCTTTAAGTGTGGCTTGCAGTTCAGCTCTTTCCTTTTAAGAGTGTATTTTGTCAGTATTTTGACTGTTGTTGGTCTGCTTAAGGGCAAAGCCTGGTCTGTACTGGGCTTGGGATTGTAATTTAACCATTTTAACATGCAAATTTAAGCTGCTTAATTACAAAATAATAATAATCTAATCGTGCTAGCTTGTTTTTAGCTAGCAGTGAGGCTTTAGGGATGGCAGTCGGTCTGTTTGTTGGTCCACGACATAGTGTTTCCCACACGTAGACTTTACTCGGGCGGGTCACCCATGTGTATAAACAGCCTTTAAAGTATATTTTGGGAGCCATATCCTTTTACTTTATTTTCACTTTTTCACCCGTGTGAGAGAACGACGCCATCTGTGATCCGTGAACTAGTGGACAGTCTGCCCTCACGTGATCATATTAGCTCGCTGATGTTAGCATTTAGCTCAAAGCGTGCTCTGCTTAATAAGTACAGCCTATCAGAGGCTAGCGTGACCGTAGTCCCTTACTCTTCTTAAAAGCCTGTTAGGTCGGCCATCTGTGAGACCTGTTTACATGATTCATACCCTTTTTCATGTCGATGTATCAACATCACTACGTGAGTAACTCTCAAGTTCTGATGTCCAGAAATCCTGTTTGTGTAACGACTGGTTGACATTCACTGGAAGAGGTCATGAAACTTTGCTCGAGGCAACATTTGTTTTGAGTTGTGTGTCTGTGTTTCTGTTAATATAATCTGGATGGCTTTTCCTGTTTTGAAGGAATACATGGTGTTAAATCCACAGTGGTTGGTGCACACCACAGTCAGGCTGGTTGTAGAACAGGCTACTTGGGTAATTTGAGTTATTACTTGAGCAACATAATGTACCAGGAAATTGAGAGTGACTCCGTCTGACCTCTTCCCGGATCTTTTTCTCTGCTCTCGGTCCGTCGCTGCATCTCTCACTGAACCCCTCTCAAACTTCACTTTATACCCCATAGCTTCCCAGCGGGGGCCTCCTTAGGATCAAGGCCTGGGCAGGTGCAGATATCTGAGAGTCCTGCTGTTGCTTCTCTCCCTCTCACTGTGTGTGGGGTGAGGGGTTCACCATTCCTTGGGAAACACCCCGGGAGGCTTAAGTTTACAGGCTGTGAAATAGTGAGGCAGTGCAGTGTTTTCTGTTCCAAGATAATCAAATTGAGCCCGGATGATAGTTTAAAAAAATAACATATTGGATAAATAAAGTTTAGATAAAGAGGGGGATAATGGTCATATTCTTGGGTAATTAAGACGTCTCCAGGGGGCACAGACTATCAGAGATATTGAGACAGAGTGGAAAAAGCCCTGCTTCTAGCAGGTCAAGCGCTCGGTGTTGGCAGGAGATTAGAGCCGGCTAATGTGACCCGTCGCTGGAGGAGACCAGTAAGGGAAGAAGAGGACGTGTTACTGAGAGCTGTCCCGTTGGTGAGAAGTCATTTGAACTGAATTCTTTTGTCAGAGGAGGGTTGAGAGAGAGCAAGAGTAAAATGTTCATCAGGAAACAGAGATTGTTTTTTTTGTTTTTTTTAGGATTTAGGAGAATGTGACAGAGGATACTGTTGCATCTAAACACATGCTCATACCGACGAGACTGAATAAGTGGATTGCCAATGACACCCAAGTCCGTTACTAAAACAACACGGACACAACAGCGTTCGAGCGGCAGGCGTATCAGACCTTTAACGTAGGTTTGCTGTTAGGTTGGTTAGGTTTAGGACAACACGTTTATGTAATAACAGTGGTTTGTACAAAGACCTTCATCAGGTCTCTTTGTACCAAAATGTTATTAAAATTACTTCTTGATTGCAAATGAGGCGAACAGCGTGCAGGAGCTTTTGTCCTGATTGTGTTGGCGCTCGGTCTTCTCCCATGTGCCTGTTGATCCACAGGTGTGCAAGAGTTTTACTCTGCACATTTTGTTCCAGGACATAAAAGACCCCATGTTTGAGTTATAAAGTGTTTACGTGTTTTTAAAAAAGGCTGTAGCCAACACATGGCTGAATGAGACTACGGACGTCATCGGGGACTTTTAACGACATCACTCAGGATATGAAGTGTTTAAACTACAACGTGAGTAAGATGCTGTGTTGGTGACAATATATAGTTTGTTTATAGCCTAACATTGGCTTTTAACTTCTGGCGATTTACGCTTCAAAGATCATAAAAGTGGTGTTCATCTGCGAAGACTATCTCGCTGAACAAAACGTGTAAGTATCATAAACGTGGCTAACTTCCAGGTGAGTTTATGATTACAGAGTAATCGACTGCAGGTACGTTTCCGGATGAATTCTGCACCTCTGCATTCAAAGCACCATGTAGCACAGTGCTTTAGGTTGTGATTTCAATTTGAGTTGTCTCAAACACAGGACAGGATTCATTTAAACATCCACTCTGCTCTTTCTTAAGTCAGCAGCTGGCAGCTTTATTGGTCAATCTGTGAAAAAAGTGTGCTATGTCTGTGCGTCTATATCCAGCATGAAGAGCTTCCAGGAAGTGGCTAAAGCACATCAGGCAGAAAGCAGCTTGGCAGCTGACGCCAGAGAGTGTGATGACAGGTGTATCCTAACAGTGGCACGGACGCTGCTGAAAGTGAGAGTAGAAAGATAAGCTGGGACGAAGCTTGTAGCGTGTGTGCGTATCGATAGCTTTGTATGTTTGTAAGTGCATACGTGTGTCCTGCATGAATGAAACTTTACGTGTTGTAGATTGTGTGTGTGTGTGCTGCACGTTTGTGCGGTGCAGAGAGAAGTGTTTATTCCTGAAGAATTTCATTTTGTGCAACTCTGCAGTCCATGCATGTCGCGCATTTGTGTCCATGGCAATGAAACATACACCCGGACGAGCTTCCGTGTGCCCTTGGATCTGACACCAGAGGTTGGAGATTTAACTCCATGCTAAATCTGTCACCTGGAACCCGGAAGAGATCAGCACCTCAGCTGACACCGGCAGCATCAGCAAGAGCTCCAGTTGTAAAGTTTTAAATGTATTCAGCAAAACAAATGAGCCAAGATATTAAGCCAGAGGCATTGCATACTTCGGTAATGCTGGTGCAGTTTTGTAGAGATAAACCAGTAACCGAGCACTAGATTTAGTTTTGTTAGCAGCAGGGTTCTGGGGATGGCACGGCACCACCGCACATCGATTGTGTTTCTGCGTTGACATTATGACTGTGTAGAATTAAAAAAAAAATGAAAGGATTGGGAACATTCATTCTGCAAAGAGGTAGCAAGACAATATTGTGTTGCCTGATCGTTTTGTTGTATTGAACAGAAAGCTTTATACATTAGACCGTACGGATGATGTCATCGGGGTCCAACGCGTTGACCTCGGCTTAAGTGGTTGCTCATGAAGACAAAACAAAGTCTTCCTCGACTGCAGTCTGCCCTTCAGCGAGCCATGGTTTAACAATTTAAAGAAGTGGCTTGTTTGTGGAGCCGACTGCTCAGGACGTCTGCTAATGACGACGCGCTGAGTGCGTAGCCCTCCTATCTCACGAGGAAATGACTGCCCAGGTTGCTCACCACTGCGAGGGCCACGAGCACTCAAGACTCTTCCTGCGATTGTGAGGAACCTCTGCCTCCAAATGTGTATTCTCTCTCTGCTTGTTGGCATTGAGATAGTTATGGTTCCCCACCCAGGTTGTAACACATTCCGGTGCGTTGCTCAGTGGTAACTGAAGGGAAAAAATACATTAGAGGAAAGAAAAACATACTTACTGCTTTCTGTTCCCAAACAGAAAATATTTGAACTAATCAGGGTCTCTAGTTTTCTGGAACTTGCAGGAACTCTTAATGGGTTATCATACAGTGTTACTCAAACACGGATGCCCTTATGTGAACAACATAAGCAGCGAGAAGGCTGGTTATTTCTGCGTTATCAAAGTCGGATTCTGACTTATTCAGGTCATGAAATTAAAACTATTTTCGTGGCGAAGTTTCACAGCCAGAGGAAAGAAACTGTGGTCTGATGGTAAAGTAAGGCACTAAAACAAGGTTTATTTTGCTTTACTATCGTTATATTACAGATATTAAAAGACAGCATCACCATGAATCCCGCAAACAGCTTTGTTTAGAAAAATAATAATAGTGCTAAAAATGTCATGCCTCTTTCTCTCATTCACTTTCAGAACAAGAATCAGAATTAAGATCAAGCTCGTACCACTTTTGTCCACAGGGGCCGCCAGAATCAACAGAAAGTGAAAGTTCCTTGTAGCTGCTTTAACGTTGTGCAACTTTGCTGCAAAATAACCAAAGACAAAAGTAATATGAGTGGATTTTGAATGTAAAAGCAGTGGATTTAGATACAAAGGGATGGCAGCGCCTTCACAGATCCTTCATCTAGCCTCAAAGCAAAGCGTCTGAGCCCGAGAGAGCAGCGGCACTCTGCAGGTAGAAAAGAAGCAGCATACCAGTGTAAGCTAGTGCCGTTAGAGATCACCTTACCACGCAGCAGGAATTGTGCTGCAGGACTTGTAAGAGCCAGTGTGAGAGCAGGTCATGGTTACACACTGTCGTGTAATGAAATGCGATGGGTGTGTGCAGCAAATCGGCTGAATGAGCATCGCACCTTGGAACATGTAGCACACATGAGTGCACTCGCAAAGCTCAGCTCAAATAGGGGCACTCTTACTTAATGAATAATACAATAGTAGTAGTAGTTTTTTTCTTTATAATACAGAACATTTTTAGGGATACTGAGTAGTGAAATTGGGAATAGTGAAATATTACTAATGGCTTCATAAAAAGAGAATTTGCCGGGGTGTTTATGTCACAAGTCCTCATCCCAGATGAAACAATATGGGTGTTTTCCTTCTGTGATTGTTTCCCTTTTTAGGTTTTATTGTAGAAAAGAGAAAAAAAAAAAAAAGGAAAGAGGGAGAGAAGCCAGGAAAAGAAACCTGATAAATTATGTGTTCTTCTTTTAGCCTGTTTTTATTGCAACCCCCTGAGATTTATCTTGCAACCACGAGACCCCTCAGCTTGGGAACCAGATGGGTCATCAGGCAGAGCCACACATGTTGAATGTAAAAGTGAGGCTAAAAATAACTTTAAATATGGATAAATTATAATAAAAAAATACCCCAAAACAGTGCAAACATTTATAAAGTGTAGAAAAATAAATGTCGTCATGGCTGCAGAACTATTGTCATGGTTTAATTGTTTCAAGAAACACATTTTTAATCCCGTGTTTATGATTGAACCCTTGCAATCTTTTTTTTTTTTCTCTTCTCCAGCCCTAAACAAAGCAAATAAAATATCATTTTAATCTCCTGCACAACCCCAGATAAGAAACTTCTGTAAACACAGGATGGATTGTTTACATAAATCTCCGCTCCCCTCTTCTGCCCTTTGCTCGTAACTGAATGCAATTAAGGAAGCGATATTGAATTAATGTTGACTTCAGTGTGGGAGGGCTGCTATGCTTTGTATTGGAGGACAGACTGAAAAATAAAAGCTCGCCACTGCTTCAAAACCTCAGGCAAGAAGTAGTTCTGGTCTGACTCGCTTTGGGTCGAGAGGTCTGAAGAATGTAAACGTGTCAGGTAGGCATTCACCTCATTTAATCCCAACACTAACACTCTGCTGCTTCAACCCCTTCAACACTTATCCTTAAGTGACTGTAAGCCCAGAAAACAGAAACAAGAACCCTCCATCAGCAATGGAGACAACTAAACATGTAATAGCTCTGCTTTTTAGTTTTAAGCACTTGAAGGAGCTTTCTTACTTTATAAATCACTTTGTTGCTGCTTACTGCCAAACCAGCTTTCATCCTAAGTAGTCTTCCCTTCTAAGGAGACTTTAAAACATCTTATTTAGATCAGGAAGACACGCGATTATATAACACATTTTTGTTTCACATGAGTTTGGGATTTGCACTTCCAGGTTATGAGGTGAGAGAGTTTATTCCTTCAAAAAAAATTGTGTGCAACATCCTCCAACATCCTGTGTTTTACTTTCCTTCCATTTATGTGTTCAAAATTTAGAATTAAAAAAAAAAATTACTTGTCATGCATGAAAGTTCATGTTGGTGTTCCACCCACCAGCTTTTACTGGAGCGCTCAGTTGTGTCCCACTGAGCACAAGCTGATTTTCTTGTGTTGTTGTTGTTCCTGGAACACCTTAATTAATGTTGCTCCAGGACCATCACTGCAACTGACTTTTTTTTAATGTCATAGCTTTGCTACTCAGAGAAAAAGGACTGGAAAAATACACACATTATCCTCTCAAATGTGTTTAAAATTGTCTAAACCTAACTATTTTTTTTGCCTGAAATCAAGTTCTTTTGTTGCCTCAACTTAGCCAAAAAAAACCTAAGAATTTCTGTTGCCTAAACCAACCGCGTATTTTTGTTTCCTAAACCTAACCAATTATTTATATTTTCCGTCATGCCCCCCACACAATCACCTAAGCATTTTTCCTGTACTGCGTTGAAAACAGTGGCAGAAAACTGAAAAGAAACAGAAAATATCAAGAGAACTTTGTTTGAAAAGAATAAGTAAACAGTATAGTAACTGAAGCGGCTGCAGCTCAGGGGTAGAGCCAGCGTCTTGTTATTGGAAGGGCGCTGGTTCGATTCCCCTGGTCTGCATGTTGAAGTGTCCCTGGGCAAGATACTGAACCCCAAAACTGCTCCTTATGTGCCGGCCGGCACCTTGCATGGCAGCCACCGCCATTGTATGAATGTATGTATGAATTAATGTAAGTCGCTTTGGACAAAAGTGTCTGATAAATGCCCTAAAATGTAAATGTAAACATGCAATCGGAATATAAATGTGCTTGCTGGGTGAAAGAGTCCAGCACTGGATCCACGAAGCCACCAAAGCTTGCCTGAAAACTGTCCTTTAAGAAATGATGGTCCTCGAAAACAACATTAATTACGATGTTCTAGAAGCAACACAGACGGTCCTAAAAGCTCCATGAATAAAACAATAACAGCTGCTAAACTAACCCCATCTCCACCACAACCGATCAAACTCAATCTCCTGATAAAGCCCGTGTGATTACAACTGAGAAAAAGTTTCTACCTGAAAGATGTGTCACGCGCCTCGTGAAACTTAAACAAATGTATTTACTCCATACATTAGAGCCCGCGAATGTCAGACTTACAGGTGGTATCCGAAATAGATACCGACTGTAGCGCCGGCATGGAAATAAACTCTGCATCTGACGCAGTGTTCCAGTCCTGTAAGTTCCAGCACTGCAGCATGAATGACTCATCACAACAATGACTAACATGACCTGCGAGCCCACTCTAAGTGACAGTCAACTCACGGAAAATAGAATTTGCTCTCACAGTGTTGCATTATGGAAAAAAAAAAAAAAAAAAAAAAAAAAGGTACCGCAACCCACCCACGAATTTGAGCACTCAACACACAGATGTTTGATGGGGTTTCAGGAATAGTGCAGCCAACCACCCTCCCCGATGCTCATGCACAAAATATGACATCACGTCCCCCTAATTGATTTGTGTGTATGGTATCAGCAGGATGTGCGTTATCAGTTCTGCATTGTGAAGTTAGACGATATCCTAGCCGGGGGGGGGTTCCTGAAACGAGCTGTAACACAATAAAACTGGACGAGAGGAATAATAAGTGGTGTGTCATTATAATGGAGTAGTTCAACTGTTTTGATGCCTCTACTTGATGAAATATTGGCTCCCCGACAGCTTACTTGTGTTGTTTTGTTTTTTTCATTTAATATACTGTATTAGCATGTATATTTGCGATTGCAACCATGACCTCAATCATCCTTTTATGTCTTTACGTCAGAGCACTTCACAAAACGGTTACAAAGTGCTTCAGAAACAATAGCAAATGTAAATCAGTAAAGTAGTTAAAGCAACAAGGGGCGAGGACAGAATTGTAATATATGGAAAAAGTAAAAAGGCTGTAAAACGGAAACAGACGCAGAGTTCCTCCTGCAAGTTGTTTTAATCTTGACAGGCCCTTGATGGCAAAGGCCAGATCATTTCTCTTTAATACACAGCCAGTAAAACAGTTAACAAAAAAACTGCTCGAGGACCTGGAGGCTACAGTCAGGCTCATCTGGAGTTTAAACAGCTGCCACATCAGATTACACTGTGCTCAACTTTAAAAGGAAGTGCAGAGCTGCTCCGGGGGGAATTGGCGGATTTAGCGTCTGCTTTGCGCCGCTCAGCCACGAGCGGGCAACAAACCAGATGTGGAAATGTAAACGCTTTAATTTCTGTTTTGTCATATTCTAGATTTTAACTGGGTGAGGATGTAATTAGGCCAACATGTCTCGGTCACTGGTCCTGGGCGTCATAAAAAAGTCATAAACCGAAGTGTTTGACACATTTTGACCTGATGGTACATGGATGGTTAACGTATCACCAGAGTCATTAGCAATATATCCTGCGAGGGGTGAGTATTTTTCTTTTTTTATTATTTGTTTTTACATGGCATATTTGTCGAAAACATAAAAACCCACCAATGTAAATATGTTTACTACTATGTTAAGGCAGGGGGTCACCAAAGACGTTTCATAATGTAGTGAATGGTACGAACAATCCCTCCAATATTTGTTGGGCTTCTTCCATTTGGACTGAAGTGGTGGACTTACCAACAAACAGCGTACACTGCCAACCCCTCAAGTCCTCATTCCCCGTTGGGGCCGGGTTGGCAGCTCAGGTCCAACGCCAACCCGAAGTGGCAGGATTTGACGATCAACTATCTTTCTATGAAATATTCCACAATGCTCATAGGAATGGTCTGGATGGGTCAAAAGACCTAGTTTGTTACGTCGACGACGACTTGTTGAGGTAACTGTAACCCTCGTGGAGTTGAAGGCCATTTGGTGTGTCGCGTCTGAGACCAGCTACGGGTCAATGCATATTACATCAACTGTGTTCCTGGCAGCGAAGCAGGTCACGTTCATCCAAACTCAGTCCCGCACAAGAGACAATGAAGCTATTCATGCCTTTTTCTGTCACAAATAACTGCCACGATAAGATTTACAGTAAGCATCATTGTGTTTGTCACAATCTGTTTCCTGCCTCTGTGATTTGCTGATCTTGTGACAATCTTGATTGTATTGAAGTATAAATGTGGCCTCTCAGGGTCTGATATCTGCATTTTCTAATTGTCAGTGTTGTACATTAGTCTCAGCATATTCTTCTCAATCTCTTGTGCCATTTGTGCGAGTGTGAAGCCTCTCTCCGCCTTATTGAATGTGCATTATGTCCTTCCATTCAGTAGATCATTGTAATCACCACCTGCCACACTGCTAATGGTAACCACACTGTGTCAGTCTATGTATTATGCTCAGCATGGTAGTTGTTTCATTTAGACCACCAAAAGCCTTTCGTATTGAGAGCTGCAGTGCAGGTGAAAGCAGGAGAATAAAAAACATCAATTTCTCCTATACCATTCTCATTCCCGTATTATTAATAGTGTGATAGAGTACAGGCAAAATAACAGATGAGGTTTTTCCTTTTGTCGCGGTACTAGATGGTTTTCAGCTTCTTGACAATAAATCTTGCCTCCAAGCCTTTGTGCCGGTGTACTTTCAAGGGCGAAAATGAGGAGGAAGTCAAAGAATCACGAACCATCAAACTGATGATATGGGCGAGCCTGGATTGGAAAAAAATATTAAAAGCGCCGCCGCACAGAGACTCGTGAAGGATAAATGCACTTTGGCCCGTGAAGTGTAGGTGTGGTGAGTGAAGATGGGAACGTTTTGTGTCCTCAAGGCGCTCGGTAGGATGGGCAGGAAGGATGAGGTGGAGCTCAAGAAAAAACGAGAGAGGAGACACTGAGACAGAACGAGGTGAACACCGTGCTGAGGTCAAATCTGTGTCAGAAAACCCTTTTTAACCCTGTTGCATCACACGGCATGCATTGTGTAGTGCATTGTTTGGATGGCAGCGAGGCATCGGTGTCAGGAAGCCGTGCAAAATACTCTCAGCGTCCTCCTGCGGCTGTTTGAAATCTAAAGCATTTATTTTGCGGTCCTAAAAAATGTGTGGCAGTGTAATTGTCGGGTCCACACAAGGTCCGCTCTCACATTCAACGCCGAAACAAAATGTTCTGATATCTTCCATTCAGCTGGACTCGAGGACTTTGCGCAACATCCATCCCGGAGATTAACTGCATCCCAGAGTGCTCATCGAGCGGAGTGCAGTGTCATGTGAAACAAGATACAGCGAACCGACCCAACCTCTTAAACAAACTCACAGCAACTGTTGGAAGGAAATGGGAGTTGGTGGTGGTGTTAAATGGAATTAACAGCCTAAGTGGTGTGACTGCACTGGGGATGGCCTGTGGAAACTTCCTGCATGTGTTGAAAAAGTTCCTGTGCCCTTGATTTGGAGCTGGTGTGACACTGGACAACCCCGACTCTCCTTTTCATAGAACGCTGGCTTCCCCTCAGCTTCCCTGAACCTCTATTTTGAAAAGGCCTGCTGTGTCACGGCAGTTCATGAAATAATGAAGTATAAAGTAAAGGAACATGTCAGTCTTATTTCTCCAACCTGTTCTTTGAATGGCAAGCTGAACCCAATCCCGTAACGACTTTGACCTTGAAGTACATGCAGACTGTGTTCAGTGTTTTAATCACGTCTTTCTCCACATTTCACCAATACGCAACCAGGCCCAACAATGTAAAAAATATGACATTGCCATGGATGTATAAAGAGGATGATGGTGTTTCTGCAGGAACGGCACAAAAATACAATTGAATAACTTGTATAAAAACACAACTTTTGAGGAGTCGCACAGCCTGAGGAAAGAAGCTGGTCTGTAGTCAGGTGGCACGGCAGCGGATACTTCTTTATCTTTTGTCAGATGGCAGCAGGACAATCAGACTGTGGCTGGGTTGGGTGTTGTCTTTTTGTATCTTTTGGATTGTTTCCGGTAAGTTTGCTTTCTACACCTCCTCTGCAAAAAGTTGAATTTAGCCTGATTTGGGTGAAACTGCAACATATTTTATGTCCTCCGGCTGCTCTACCTCAGCCTGAACAGGGCAGATAGCTTTACTTGTTGCTAAAATAACAGCTAACTTACGTTACTGCTAACCAGCAGAATGAGGGAGGCCTGCTACTCTACTGAGATGATTCCTGACGAACTTACTGCAAGCTTCGTTGCCAAAACGAACCACCTTGGTACTGAAATCTGTCGTAAAACTGGCCTCCGTGTTGTTGTATCACTAGTCATGTTCACTGGGAGCTGCCAGTCCAGAGTTGGTGGACTGCTTGTTGTATCGCGGTTGCGTGACACATATTTAACACTATTGACGGCCGCAAGCTCCAAACAACAACCATGACAAGTCCCTCAATAGCTGCCTGTCTTTAGAGGAAACATGTTACAATGCCGAAGCAAGTACTCTTCCACTAGCTGTTTCTTTAGAACCTCAGCAAACATCTTATATTATGGTGGTGTGACTGTAGGGTCCGGTGTGTTGGATTAAATGGCATCTAGCAGGGAGGCTGCAGATTATGACCAACTGAATGCCCCTCACTTTACCCTCCTCTTCAAACAAGTAGGAGAATATACATCCAGGGCTTAAGCGAGGTCAAGCCAAGCTCATAGTTCAATGTACAGTCATGTGGAAAAAAAAAGAGGCATGAGGTTTTCTGACCCGGGGGACCTCTCCTTTTTCTTTCCCACACTATTTTCAGAAGCAGTTTTAATGAAGTGCTGCGTTGATCGATGTATGTATTTACATTACGGAAGCATACTGGCTGTTCAGAAAGTGGTAAGAATCCTCTGTATCGTTCCGTTTAAGGGAAAGTGGGTCAGTTTTAATCCAGTTAATGAACTTGGATATGAGCACCGACACACAGATGTGGTCAATTCTAGTCCAATTACTAAGCAGAAGATGTGGAGAGAGGAAAAATAAAAAAACACTCTGAGTGATAACATTCCATTTTTTATGGGAATCTTTCTCGTGCATGAATTCCCACTCAACGAGACATGAAGAGAAGGCATTACATAACGCGCAGTCGGTGTTTTCAGACCAGCTCGGAGCTGAGAACTATCTCTGCTCGCTCGACGACATTATGCACCTTTTTTCTTATCCGGATAAACAGACGAAGAGGAAGATGACAATCCGCGTATCGACAATACGAATCCGAGACTGTCTGAACAGTCCCAACAATGGCTATCAGGGGACTTCACGTAATTAGTATTTGGATTCCCCTTTTCTCTGTTGTCATTAATGCTCATTTAGTGTCTGTACCGGCTGAATGAAAACTGATGCCTTTAGTATTACAGCCACAAATTTGTTGTTTGTCTCTCGGGTAATAAAGAGCAGCTTGGCGCTGGTTGTGCAACACGCTGTGCTTTCTGCAGCTGAGACCCGTTGCTTCTCCGCGTCTTGTCTGCAGCTCATGCAGAGTACTTCTTGGCGTTTACTGAACTTGATCGCGTTACAGCCCTTCAACTAATGGGCCTGCAAGTCTTTTATTTTATCTGTCATGTTGGGACGATTTGCATGGTTCGCCACACGTCAAAGGTACATAGTAGATGACTGCAATTGGAAAAAGAATGATGTTAAAGACAAGAAATGGCATTTTATTAGATGTTAAATATTAAAACACTTCTTGCAATGAAACAGTCTTGCTCAGACTCAACATTCAGAAATGAAACGGGCCTTAGTGACTGCATTTCTCAGGCATGTCGCTGCGGTTCAGTTCGACCATCTGTTTTTGTCTCCCAAGGCCAAACTGGCACGTCTCTCCTTCTCCCAGCTGTGATATCATTTTTGTTTTGAAAAAAAAAAGAATGTTTTCATCAAAATGTTGATAAAAATAGAGAGCGTTAGTGTTCCAAGGTTTGAGGAAATAACTTAGAGGAAATCACTGTCTTTGGCTTTATAAATTAATCGGTGCTCAGTTGTTAATATCAGCAAATCTTTTCGCAACAGCGACTTCCTCAGACACCAACAGGTGCATCCACTCTCACTCCTAACACAGATGTCGAGCGCAATATTGTGGAACAGAAAAGTCCCAAAATAGAACTTTTTTCAGTCATGGGACGGGAAATGTGACTACAAACATAGACAGAAAGAGATTATAGCTGTGGTTGGCAGGTTTATTAACTGTTGTGCATGCTGGAAACTCAAATCAAAATCATACTATAAATTTTATGAATTTTAAAGGGTGTCAGGTGTAGCTCCAAATCTTTAGGGGGCAGTATATCACCAGCGCAACTACCAACTCCGCTATCCCTGGCTGTAAGTAGCTGTCGTTAGCTCCGAGGATGTTATATTGAAACCTGGACACAGTGTTGGACATGGAGCCACATTCATTCCTATGAAAGCTGCTCAGTGGCGCATGAAGCCAAAATGGCTCAGCTTCCCAGCTATAAAATGACCCTGATCTTCTGCGTTGAGGGGCCAGTTGAGCATGCAAACTTGAGATTTCCACCGACTTGAATAGAGATAAAATGTCTTGCAGGTGATAAAATCTTGCAGATCTTCTATACTTTCCAGATGGCTTAGATTATGATAGTCAAGCTAGCTAAAATTAGCTAACTTGAGTATTGAAATCTGGGATGAAAGGGAAGTCGCTGTGGGGCTCAGCTCAGATGCTGTCAGCAGCCTTCAAGACTATTTAACGTTACAGAACTTTGAATTCGGACGATGCACGGTTGTATTTTTTCTGTTTAGTAAGGGAAATGGGTGTCATATACTTGTTTTCTCGAAATTTGTGTGTTTATTTTGTTTATTTATTAGATTAAGTGCGAACTTGCTGCTTGCATACATCTCCCACTATTGCCTCTTGAGGACCAAAGTGGTATGACAGGCGGTTTTACCAGACCGTAAGCTAGCTGACAGTGTCAGGCTGCAGTATGTAACGACAGTGTGTTGATGTTGAGACTGAAACATTTTAAATCAAGAAGAACGTCTCCTCCTGAATTCCTGCTGCCTGTGGGGAAAATTTAAATTGCTCTCACATCTTTGCATTGATTTTATAAGCAACTGGCTAATTAGCAATGCTAATTTCAGGAGATATCTCTGCAGCACAGCATGTAGATGTCTTTTATTTCATTTTGTTAAACGTTTTACACTAAACTATCTTACATTCTGGCCTAGCGACCGTTTCAGAGTATTTACATTAAGGTTTATAAGACTGGCACGGAAAGTAGCCGCCAAAACCTTAAATCAAAAATGCCTGGCATCCATTGCAGTCACTCCCAGTTCTTGCCGACCCGCAGACATTAAAACATTCTGCTCGTGCTGTTCCTTCCCAGCAGAAGACGGCACCGTG
>OMLP01034145.1:0-10046 GCA_900302685.1 Spondyliosoma cantharus
GGCAAGGCTGTGTACAGTTTGTATATCATTATCAGCACCTTAAAGTCTGATCTGACATTAAGACCCCGTCCAGATGGAAACGCTCGCTAGTGAAAACGCACTCTTATTTAATCGTTTTGCCCGACCATCCACACAGAAACGGGAAACGCAGCGCCTGAAAACGCACTTTTTTGAAAACGGGTCTCAGGGTGGAAAAATCCGAAAACGGAGCCCTCCCGTTGCCGTCTGGATGGCGAATCCGCATACATTCCAAAACGATGACGTCATCTCCCCACCACGCGGCGTCTCACAACAACAACAACAATAATGGCGGATCTGCTTGTGTTCATGTAGGCCCCAATAGTTCCAAAACATACGCTGGCTGTCATGTTCTTCTATGGGACAGACAGCAGCGATTTCGTTATTGAACGGTAAATATTAAAAAACACACTCACCCAAGTACTTTTTCAGCTGTTATTGCATTTTTAAGAGCCAGGGTAACAACTAAAAGCTGTGTATTACTTAGATAAGCTGGGAAAAGCTTAGTGTTCATGTTTAACTTTTCTTTCCCATATCATCCATCTGATGATAGACGTCTCATGATTTTCATTCTAGCGCAGCTGTGCTGTATTATTGATTCTACAATGAGTCTACAATAACGTAACAGTGAGCTCTTCTGTGTTGTGGTGCTGTTGAAGTTTTAATGTGTCAGCTCTTTGAGGCAGAGAAAAGTCACAAATGTCCAAATCACCAGGGAGTTTTAAACAAGCCAATACCAGCTGCTTGAGTTGCACTAAAAGATAAAACAAAACAATACTCAGTAGTCTAAAGCACTCAAATTAAACTTACTAAACTGCATATTTTCTCAGTTTAATGTTGATCTTAAATTGGGATTCTTCAGCTATTTCACCGACACTTAAATGACAACTTAAGCTTTTAGCTCTGTAACCACAGCTTGTTTTTATCTACTTACAGTATCTTCTGTCGCTGTGTATCTGCCATAAGAAGATGCTATGTTGTGTACTTTTTCTGCTTAACCCCCTAGTGTGTACAGATAACCCACTGCAATTGCCCTACATGTTGTTGTGGGCAATATGAGTGCTGAGCCTGGTCTATATGATGAGCTGTTACAAGCAGCTTGTTTGTCACGTCCCCTGTGTGACAACCCCGACTAGAATAACAGCAAGCGTACGTTGCCCCGTTGCAACAGGGGGATTAGATAAACAACTTAGAGCTCCATCTCTTTCTTGTTATGCCTCTTGCTCCGTTACTATATCTTTTTCCCTCTCTTCTACTCCCTTTCATTTATTTATTTTCCAAAGTGTTTGCTCTCACACACAGTCTTTCTATCCCACTCTCAGATACAAAGCCATTTCTAGCAGCCTCTACCCTACTCCAATTGTGTGACCTTCAGCTGGAGCTGGCAGGGGGCCTGGGGACTGTGGTGAGCTCAACTTTCATCGGGTTTCTCATATTGTTGTTACAGTGTGGCTTACAGTAAAAATAACACTTTGCTCCTACCGCAACCCCTCGACCTGGATACAACCCCTAAGCACAGCAAAAAAAGGGTATGAATAAGTCATAACAAATGGGAAGGGTAAGAAACAAAATCTGATCTCATGGTGGAGCTCTGGCACTGTGCTTAAATGTTCATGTAACTGCAGTGTGGCGCCGTCAGACAAAACAATGCTTTCCCACTACTGAAGAACTGCCATTATAGGTTTCTTCCTGCAATTTGTTCAATCTAAGCAGAGTATATGGAGTGTATAATGGTTTTAAATACTTTTCATAGGTTAAAAGCAATGGTTATAATTTAATTAAGCTACTGTTTTTTTACATTAATTAATTATGCTGTAAGATGTTTGTTACTAGTGACAAAAGCCCATCATGAGCTCCCAAGACACAAGCATATACATATCTTTATCTGTCCAGTGCTCCCATACTCCAAAATACAACACAAAGATATAAAACAGAAAGAAGCAAATCTTAACATTTGAGAAAGCAGAAATAAAGAATATTTGGGATTATTTTCAATTCATCAACTAGTATAACCAACCAACCAACCAACCAACCAACCAACCAATTCAGCACTAGCTATGATCACTTCTCCAAGTCTTGCTCAAACTGAAATGTGAGCATTGGATACATGATGATGTATGCAACAACTACTTTTACTGTTAGAGCACAATGAGTGTTTTTATTTTAAAAGTTTCAGCACATCACCATCAAGATTTCCATACTTTTACAAGCCCAGTTACCTAATGAAATGTTGGACATCCTATGTTTCTGAAAACCAAGGACATGTAAAATGCGCATGTGCTATTACCGTCACATCAAAATGTCTACAATATGTGACATATCACATTCAGATTACATTAATATGAGCTGATTTGCAAGTCAGAGGGTGACGCATTTGTTTATGCAAAGCAACTGGAATAATTTTTTAACAAGAGACCACTGCTTCAGGTGGCATTTCAGTATTTGTTTGTAGCTGAACCACTGTATATTTTTTAATGAGGCATCAGGACATATTTGGGTCTTGTTAGTAGCAACGAAACCAAATGTATATGATGAGACGTCAGGAACAGACAATATTGAGCAGGACACAACAAAACTCTAAGTGAAACCTACATATATCCTACCGATTAAGAATGAACCACTCATCATACAGGGCAGGCAACAGAAAGCTGCCATTCAAGACAACAAACCCTAAATATAACTCTTATTTAGAAGTGTATAAAAAGCTAAAGGGCAATGCTGAGATAAACAATGGTCAGCAGTCTTATGCGAAGAGCACAATCAAAGCAGTTTCAATGTTCAATGCTATATAATAAACTACTGTGTTGACATCTGTGCTCACAAGTCTGCAGAGCTACATATAACACCACATACATTTCTGAATTTACACTTTGAGTGCTGTGTGTGTAGTAAAAGCAGTAACAATTTAAAGGATGAAGTGAACACACAAAAACACATACAACCTGGAGACAGCCAAAGGCTGAACACATGCTGCACAAATAAGAAAATGTATGTGCTGTTTGTGTGTGTAGCTGCTTCATTTGTAATCTGTTTAGGGTTGTAATAAACCTTGACGAAATCTAAGTACTGTATGTGTTCTTATTCTGGCACTACAGCTGTTTCTCTATTCCTTTCACACCTCATTGAGCGTGGATAACAACCTCACCTCCGTGTACAATTTACAAATCTCCTCTATTCCCTTTTTGGTCTTTGTTTCTCATCTCTATTGGGACATTCTACCACCCTGTCTGTCTCTGTATTCTCCCCTCCCTCTGTTGACTCTATTGACTTCTGACATACTTAGTGTTCCCCTAGGCCTCACTATTGGCAACCTTCTGTGTCACTTGCTGATACTTAATGCTCTCTTTTTTCTACTTTTTTTTTTTAGATTTGTGTCCACACACTACAACACTGCTTGATTTAAAAGGATGAGAACATGAAGTCAATGCTACACCAGCAGCACATCTGACAGGAACAAGGCCTTTTGGGCAAGTCACTGTCAGGAACCAAGGCCTGAAGCAGCAGCCCTTGGATCGGAAGCACAGTCTTGTCATTATCAACTCTATTCAATATCTACATAGCCTTTAAAAAGAAGGACTGTCATAACAATGCCCCCAAGGGTCCATAAAAGATGGTGCAGCTACGGTGTCTGTATAGTAGGTTTAGAGTCTGCAACAGAGAGTCTGCAACAAAATTTGATTGGTCATCTAATGGATGACATGTTTTCATTTCCCGGAGCAGTGACAATCAGGACACTATGAAAGTAATGTGCTTTGATACTTGCATTTAAAAGGGCCTGACAAAGACATTTTGTATTGATCTATCAAAGTGAAAGGTCCTGTAGAAGGACAAAAGGGTTACCTGACCCAAGTGAAAAGACCGATCAATTGATTGCACAGTACTAGTCACAAGTAATAACTTGGGCTGATGACACTCGGTTTTGTCCCAGGTCTCGTTTCAAATTAACCTTAGCCAGAAGCTGTTTCCCTGAGCTTTATCTTGATCCCTTGTTGTGATCTCATTCTACAGTGCTCTCCTCATGACAAATAGCACTATTTCTCCTGATCGCCTCACAGGAGTCATCTCTCAGACATCTGCATTCATTACCCCTGTACGCTCCAACATCTTGGCGACTGAGCAAGAGGGGATATAAAAGAACACTCACATTTTTATTGAGAGTGGTAGTCCGATCGTATTGTCTTCTAGCTACCAAGTATTTGGTTGGGATGTCACAATTCTCCAAATCCACAAATTGATTTGACATTTGATTTTAAGGTCATGATTTGATTCGACTGGCCAATTCTTCTCAACACTGACAGCTATGCCATTGTTAGAATCAAATCTGGATTTGTAAAGAACAGGTCATTGGTTTAATGCCCTTTATACACAGTCATTTACATTTTCTAATTCTATGCAGCTATACAGCAACACTCAAGCAACTTTGCACCTATTGCGACTGAAACAGGTTTGTGTCTATGCAACACAACACAAGCTTAGCACAATGACCCATAAACATTATACTTCACACCTGTTTTATTTACTGTGAGGCTTTTTGTTAGTTTGCACTGTATTGTGATAGGGGAATTCCTTCTAGGGAATTGCAATAATGCAGCTGTATTGCACAAGATGTTTAAAAAAAACGCAGGACTTTCTTGTAACAATGTGCATTTGTTTTGCATTCTACTTTGTGTTCAGGAAACAACAAGAGCATAAGCAGATTGTTAGTTACAGCTCATTATTTACTCCTCTGAGGCTATAGTTATACTATTGTCACAGTCTGTTGGCAATTGGATTACTGATTAGCTGCCAAATAGATCATAAATGAAAACAGTAAAGTTGCATGTTTTTCCTTAAAATATGCTCAAATTTTTTTTTTACAAATGCATAAACATGTTTAGATGCTTAACAAATAACTGTCATTCAGAAATGTATTATAACGCAAAACTGCAGTTGAGTTTAGAAAGCTGCAGGCTGTGATTTAGTCCTTTTTATTAGTGAGGGGAATTCCTCCTCTCTTCCTAAACTCTACAGTTAACAGAGGGGCTATTTTTCTAATTTGCATTATAAAGACTCTTTTTAATCACTTTCACAAGCCTAGTTTGAAACAGAACACAGTAATTTGTGAAGATAATACAATACTTTAATTTAAAACATCTGCGTTTATTACTCAAGCTCCTACTTTGCCAAGACCACCTGGTTAACATCATTTAAAAATCACAAAACAATGCAACACATGAATAATATCTAAGGTATCTGCACAAACAAAATATTATAAGAGGTAATGAGGTTCTATATCATTAATATTAAATTATCTTTAAAGATTTAAAGACATTTTCTTAAATATCCCTTGAACAATTGTAGGTTAATCGTTTTTTTTAAACTACACACATTCTAGTTGTACACTTTATGTGATGCTGTCTTAGTATTTTGATAAACAAATAAATAAACAAGAACATGAGAGAATACATTTATGATAGAGAATACTACCTGAGAGTCTGATCAGGGTTTTCCCAGCCTGGGCATACTGCCAGCTGTGGTTATCCAGCACTGCCATCATAAACCAAAACCAGCTCTGAGCCGTCCCGATCAATCTGGGCCTACACTTGACCCTACACAGGTCTACAGCAGTTATCACCCTACCAGCTTTCTAACCAAACCATTGTTGTATGGCGTGGAGGCAAGTGAACAACCGCCTCGCCATATACTGGCCAACGCCCTGCCACCCACTGAGCCACAGAAAGCCAAAGGCACTGCCAGCTCTTCTTTGCCTTCACCAACTGGCTTTTTTTGGGGCCGTTTCCCCCCATGTCACTAACCCCTCCCCAAAACAAGATTTAGTGACAAGTGCTGCTTTGCATTAAACAGTTTCTCCCCTGTGTGGCTGGCTAGCTACTCACAGGGAAAAAAAGTTAAGCCACCCAAACAGTTGTCGCTGGTGGATTTGCGGGTGAAATAGGCTTTAATAATGATTGGTTGTAATCTTCTCTCTGACTAATACTCAGACTCTGTTGGTGACTGTGAGCTTTTGCACTGGAGCACTTAAGGACCCTTAATGTAAATAATGTCCTCCTTATCATCAAGTGTATCTATCAAGAGTATAGTGACTATTTATGTAACTTATGACACACACACACAGAAATAACATCAATTCTCAAGCAAATTCATCTTATTTTCTTTAAATAAGCAATAGAAGTTTGTTATGTCAATTGCAGTCCTAAATTGTTAGTCCTGTGATACAATATTTTAAGAATTGTTTTTAAAAAAGCTGATACCAAACGATATATTGCCATCTGATTAATAATCAGATTATTCATTTAAAATCATGTGTTAAGTGTTTATATTTAAACCTTTATGCCATCTTGACATCAGTAAACAGTCAATCTTCATCTGTGCATAAAGTCATTGAGACCAAATTATGTAAGTAATTAATTTGTTCCAAATACCAACGCATATCCACTTTCATAAAACAGTGGCTTGATTGGAAGCCAACAATCTTTTGAACCGAGGAAATGAAACAAAGAGCTTATACACTGTTTACTCCTAGAGAGAAATTAAGTTTCTTTGTTGTCTCTCAAATGAAAGAGTCAAGAAGGGGGATTACCATTATTTTTCCAAATTGTGAGGAAAGCTCGGATAAACTCTAAAAATGGGTTTTACAAGACATGGAGCTCAAAAAGCAAGGCCAAAATAAGTCACAATCCAGCAACTAAGACTTCAGTGATTAACAAGCATCAGCACTCAAGCTGCAGCAAATTCATTATCTTGATATGAAAATGTTGGCACAATGGACAGGCTGCAATACATTATGTGAAGGCATTTAACACAAAAATCTAATCAAAAAATGTCAAACAGACATTTCTATTCCCATTTTTATTTACTATCCCTCTCAAGAAAAGTTTCTCGGATCACATACCAATTTTTTTTGGTGTCTGACATGGTTCCACAGTCAGCCGACCCCTTCTTTCCCTGAAAAAGCCCATGTAGAACCGCAACAACATGGCCAGACTAGCCATGTTCCGCGTCACGGATAACAATCCAAAGTGTAATGACGTGACACAAAGGAGCTTCCAAAACAGCAATCCTACTGTAACTCAATCTCAATATGTTCCCTGGTTTTGGAGAGTGGTTTAAATAGTTGTTATTCAAGCAAAAAGAGAGCTAACTGTGTTACATCTATGGTGTTGATGTATTGTCTAAGTGTGTGTGAGAGCTGATAGCCTTCTCTTGTCTCTGGGTGTTCAAAGTAAGGTCTGTCCTGTTGTATGTGTACTCAAGCGGGCCAGGTCACATATCTGAATGATCCCGTTGGAATAAATAACTGGGAGGGATTGTCGCCTCTGAGAATGAGCGTACGGGTCAGCTTTGACAGAGATATAAAAACAGATGATTGAGTGTGTAGAAGGTCAGGTCTTTGAAGCAGTAGATGCCTTGTTTGTTTGTTGTGCAACGGCAAAACATATCACGTGTTATAATAACCTTTAAAAAATAGAATAGATAGCCTCACCAATTCTAAAAATATGAAAATGAAAAAGAAAAATCTGAGAAAATCAAGATAACAAGTTTGGATTGGAACTAAACTTTGATGCAACGTGTAAAATATGACCAGAATTCGAAATCAACTCATCACCAGAGTAACCAACAACTTGCTCACTATACCCTTGCAGCAACAGAGCAACAGCAAACCAGGCACAGCAGCCTCCCAGTGAAGAGGCTGGACACTAGACTGGGACTGAACATAGCCTGGAAAAGGGTAAGTTCGACAACAGGGGATGTGGTACAGAGGTGATTTACAGCAGCTCTGACCAGTAGTACGACTCTGGGGATGGGAAGAGACAGCACAAAGTCTAAGCAGCAGAGAAGCAAGAGTCAGGTGAAAACACAGTTCAGAGCCAGAATATTTTCACATCTTACTTGGTAAATTTAGATTTTATTTCAGTCAAATCAGAAGAGACAAACCAAAACAGCTTTAGTGAGTTTTATCTCATCTATGTTGAATTTTTTGTGTTTTATGATGAATTTATAAGACAATTTTGCTAATCTCAGTTGAGGAAAAGAAAAAAAACTTGAATTCAGAAAATGTGAGCTGTATTTTCTATTAAATAAGGAGAATAGGCATAAAAATATTTCCTTTCTTGACATTTTGTGTTTTTTTTTTTGTTGTTTTATATGAACTTGCCACTCTTATGCATTTCCTGGCTGAAACTAAGGGGTCTGCTGCTGTTTCACATTCTGTCAATAGTGGTGTTTTGAATATTTGTTTCTATGTGTATGCTAGGGGGGCATTAAAATCACTGACTCACTGTTGCATGTTGCACTGTTACTGGAGTAAAGAGAGAGAGAGAGAGAGAGAGAGAGAGAGAGAGAGAGAGAGAGGACAAGAGCAGCAAGGCCACAAGAGAAGTCATGAGTGTGAGAGGGATGGACACTATAAAGAAAGCATAAAAGCCCTTTTCAGCTTTGAGCGTCCATGTGCATCTGTCCGCTTGTAAGCCCACAACAGTATACAGTACAAACTTGCCGGGCAGCCAGCTGAGTCACATCAACACATCAATGAAGAAGAGAGGAGGACTCTTTGTACGGCTCAGGGAACACCATTCATCAGCTTCCTCTATCCAAACCGAGCTCCGATTGTTCCGCTGCACAACAAAACCAAGCCAATAAACCACAGTGCACCAAATAACACTTGACAGGCAGGGTGCAGAAGGGAGAGAAGAAAAGAGATCGTGCCTGCTTCTGTGCTCCACTGTGTTACTGCCACAGAAGAAAAGAGGACAGAGATGGAAGGAAGGAAGGAGAGACAGTACTGGAGACAACACCATATCAGTTATCCTTCATTCATTTTAGACAGTTGTGGCCCAGAGCAGATGGGACTTCAATTGATGGTGTCAGACAGTGGCCTGAGATGTGGAGATGTGCTTCCATCCTCTAGAGGTATTTCAAGTTTCAGAGAATCAGGAACAACAGCTAAAAAATAAATAACCAAAATATCACAATATGCTCACTGCCTAGCCGAGGTCCAGAAGTAAGCATATCAAAAGTGGAGAAATAACAAGTTGATGGAGACAGATTTTTCAAACACACCTTGATATTGCGATGTCTTCTCATATGGTGCAGCCACTCAGCTGCCCGGAATATAGAAATAAAAAGAGCTGGGGTGTCATAGAGTCAAGGCAAGGTGCCCTTACCACATGTCACCCACACTTTATAAACATTATGAAAATCACAGGGTACACACAAAATAGAGGCTCAGCCATCCATTGTCATCCGCTTATCCAAGGTCAGTCGAGGGGGCAACAGCGGGCCCCAGACCTCCCTTTCCCTGGCCACATCGGCTAACTCTGACTGGGGAATCCCCAGGCGCTCCCAGGCCAGAGAAGAGATATAATCCCTCCACCTGGTCCTGGGTCTACCCCTAGGTCTCCTCCCAGTTGGACGTGCCAGGAACACCTCCCTAGGAAGGCGCCCTGGTGGCATCCTCATCAGATTCCCAAACCACCTCAACTGGCTCCTTTCCCTTCCCCTTCCCTTCCGGCTCAGCTCCCTTTTCATCACAACCGTGCGGTGAAGCGCATGCAACACCGCATCTGCTGCTCCGACTCTCCGGTCGATCTCACGTGAACAAAACCCTGAGGTACTTAAACTCCTTCACTTGGGGCAAGGACTCATTCCCCACACGGAGCAGGCAATCCACTGGTTTCCTAGTGAGAACCATGGCCTCAGATTTAGAGGTGCTGATCCTCATGCCTGCCGCTTCACACTCAGCTGCGAACCGATCCAGTAAGCGTTGTAGATCTAGAGCCGATGGTGCCATGAAGACCACATCATCTGCAAAAAGCAGTGATGCGATCTTCAGGTCACCGACCCGTAACCCCTCCACACCACGACTGCTGGTCCATGTATATCACAAACAAGATTGGGGACAAGGCACAGCCCTGGCGGAGGCCAACACCCACTTGGAACAAGTCTGACTTACTTCCGAGTACACGCATGCAGCTCTCGCTTTGAGAATATAGGGATTGGATGGCCCTGAGAAGGGACCCCCTCACTCC
>OMLP01034149.1:0-12068 GCA_900302685.1 Spondyliosoma cantharus
CAGCTCACAGGGGCTGAAGGCTCCGAGCTCCGGACGGGCGCGACGATATCCCAGAGTGCACTGCTCACAGTGTTGCCCTTGGTAACCCTGAGGACAGGTGCACTGCTCCACCCAGCGGGCTGGAACACCTGGAGCCCGCCTCGCCGTCACCAAGGTGACGTCGTCAAGATATCCAGCACCTGAAGAGACGGAGCCATTATTAACTGATGTCCAACACTGTGACTGCACATGTGTGTGTGTGTGTGTGTGTGTGTGTGTGTCTGTGTGTGTGTGTGTGTGCGTGTGTGTGTGTGTGTGTGTGTGTGTGCGTGCGTACTCCTCTCGCTGTAGGTGCCTCTGATCTTCACGGCCGTCAGGTTGTGGAGAAGTTTCTGGAAGTCTGCGTGGCTGATGGTCGGCCTCCAGGGGTAGTCAGTGCTGTCATGGAGCCTGAAGGAGAGGACGACATCATCATCATCATCATCATCAACTTAATCCAGATTATAAATAATCATCCATCAAATTTTAAATCAGAAACACAGATTATCGTCATTATCAGCAGTTTATGGTGACTACAACTTTAATCTGAATAATCCAGATGATAACGACGAGAGATAGAGATGAGCTCAATCCAGATGTAGATCACCAGGATGAACAGATAATCCCTCAGCCTGTCGGCTCTCACCTGAACACGTATGTCTGCATGTTCTCGTTGGGGTAGGCGTTGCCCTGGGCGATGAGGGGGACGGCCACCCTCAGGTCCGATCCTTCCAGGACCAGATCCTCCGCCGACAGGCGAGTGTCCCGCCGGTCGACCCGGAAGCTCAGACTCAGGTTCTGTCCGTAACTCAACATCTGGTTCCCCAAAAACTTCTCTGTGATGCACGAAAGAAGAAGAAACACAGCTGAAATTCAAGGTCTAAGCTTCTCCTCAGGTGAAGGTCCGTCCTGTCGGTGGGTTCAGAACCTTCCTGCTCTGAACAAACTTCTGATTCTTTAAACTGAACCAAACACGAGCAGCTGAGACGACAAACATCCAGAAACCTCCTCAAACTGTTTCTACATCATCTGATTCAAAGAACGCGGTGATGAAACGTTGCGTTCTCCTTCTTCAGACGCTCCAGGTGTTTGTGGTCCCGTGCCGGTTCTACTTAGAGTCCGGTTCTACTGGTTCAGGTCAAAGAGCTCGACTCAGTTTGACAGAGAGAAATTAAAAGATGGACAAATGACAGCAGATTAAATATTAAGACTATTTAATGATGTTACTATTTAGTGAGGACTCGAGGGAAACACGGTGCTGCTCTCTACTCGTCTGCGTTGTGTTGAGGTCTCGGCTCTTTTACACTAATCAGGGACGTCCAGCGCGACTCGCCACCTGTTGGACCTCCAGAAAAGCCATAAAATCAAACTGTTGAGCTAAAATGAAGACAAGATCTATTTTCCTCAGAGACAGTCGTTTCCAAATGAGCCGCCATGTTGGTCCAGTTTGAAAATCCAGGAGTTGTGTCCGTCCAATCAGCTGCAGAGGTGTGAAGTGTCTCTAACCCTCCAGAAGAGAGTGTGTGTGTGTGTGTGTGGGAGAGAGAGAGAGAGAGAGAAAAGAGAAAGAATGGGAAAAATAATGAAGAAAAGAGATTGCTTTCCTAAATGTCCTGCAGCTGAGGGTCTCAAGTTGTCTCTGTCTTCTTTTATACAACACAACGTGTAAAGTCACAGCTGCTGTGTCAAAGTCACATTTGTTTTTAAAAAAATAAGTAATAATAACAATAAATATTTGTATTGACCTTTTCAAAGCATTTGATTATTGTTCTGTTTTTTATGTTCCAACGATAGATAGATAGATAGATAGATAGATGGATAGATAGATATACTTGTCTTTTATCATTAAATTCAGTGGTGTTCATGCAGTTGTGAGGATCAAATACAAGTTCTATGTCTGTGCCGTTATATATGTAAAGTCGACAACCACCCACGGTGGCAACATCATCTGTCATTGTATTTTCTCATTGTGCGCGATGGCGGAGAGAGCAATGAGTCACACAAGACACAACACCAGACAGTGAGAACAACAAAGCAAAGTGAAGTGAATGATGGACAGAGAGAAGAGAAACGTGAAGAATTTGTATTCAGATGAGCTTTTCCAGCGTCGTTTCAATAATGGCGTTATTATCTCCCTGTGCAGTTGCTACTGCCCCATTAATTCAGGTGAGAGATAAACCTGATGGAGAACCCGGAAGTAGTGACAGATGAAAGAAGAGATTAGAGGCTCCTATTGAAAATGGAGACTGTCAGCATGGGGTTTTACAATTTCAAAGCGGTCACCCCCCAGGCAGAAGATGCACATTTTCTAGGTAAACTAAACATTAGATCTTAAATTATATTACCTGAAAGCAGGAAAGGAAACACATGTTCAACGCCCAGTTTGGTTTATTGACACTGAGGACAATGAGCCACAGCATATGTAATTGAACAGATTATAAATTAAAGAAATTACATTTAGAAAGTGCTGCTCGATGGTGGAAGAAGCCCTTAGATTCTTTACCAAAGTGTAACAGCCTACACAAGCACATGAAGATACTCCATTTTAAGGAAAAAGCCCTGCATTTCTCTTACGCAAAAAGTTGTATTAACAGCAAAATGTGCTCAAAGTGAAAGTATAACTTCTTGTCATGACAGATAAGACATAAAGGAGTCGTGAGAGGATAAACGCAGGAGAAGGGAGAAAAGGTTCTGCAACAGAAACACTGTGTTTTGTTTTCCATATTATGGAAAACAAGTTTTCTCTGGTCTCTACATATGTAAACTGGTCCTCCTACTAGCATACCAACTCCCAGAATGAGGAGCCCACCCACTGGTAAAACGGTGCTCCTACAGGCTGTTCAGATTCAGCTCCTGTCCTTATGTAACAACAGGAAAGATTTTCATAGGCTGGCCCTCTCCCCGGAGATATCCGAGAGGGGGGCGTTCATCCCCGAGGTGAAGTTTGGTGTGTCCAGCAGTAAGATAGCAGTGTTTCGCAATGTCGTCGCTCAGAACTAGACAAGCAAGTTGCTCTGTTGTTGGTTGTAAAAATCAACATCAGTATATATTCTGTCCCAGCTACAGAAGAACAGAAGAGACAGTGGTTGCGTTTCATTTTTAACAACAACGCGCCGGCTACAAATCGTGTAAGTTTGTGTGTGTGTGCTAAACACTTCACATTGGACTGCTTCGGTAACGAGGGTCAGTACAAAGCTGGCTTTGCCTCGACACTGACCCTCGTGAAATGATCGGTCCCAACCATACAGGACCCAGCAACTGCACCCGAGCCACAGGTATGTGTCGCCGCGTTTTGATAGTATTTACAGTTGCCTAAGAACTATAAGTTACCTTTACTGTTAGCAGGAGCTAGAATTAGCTACATGGTAGTAACTATAACAACACATACAAACAAACTGAGTAACATATTCAGACACACTAACCATTCTGAAACGTCCTGCTGCAGCCGCAGAGTTTGTGTTTCTTCAGGAGCCTCCCCTTCTGGTTCCGATTCTGGGTCAAACTGGTATGGTTGAACGACAGCATCTCGGCGAGCCATAGCAATACATCCACCGTAAACATTAGCGCATGTTACTGCTATCTTAAGCAGCATCCTCTCCTTGAGAGGGGCGTGTAGCAGGCAAGGCAGGCGTTGACAGACGGAGCTCATGAGCATTTAAAGGTGCAGGCACAGAAACAGCCTGCTCTCAGTAGAGCTCACTTGAGGAACTTTTAGACAACTGAAATTCAGGACTGGGTTTGGGGCAATACATTTCAAATACAGTGTTGTTGGACCTCTGACAGCTGTGTGAAATTGATGAAAAACAGTATAATATGGGACCTTTAAAACTTATTCTGAAGTGACGAGGAAATAGAGACTAGATGTTGATTTTTGTAGCTTAAAAGGTTTGGAACTACTAATTTGATTTTGAACAACACTACAATAAACTTACTACATGTGCTCTGATTTGGGTTTTTTTTGTTTGTCTGCCCAATCTTAATCTGAAAAATATTTATATAATATTTATATATATTTATAATTATACTTATAAGAGTAAATCTACTTAGTTACTTTCTACATTCTAATCCAGTTTTAGTTGAATGGTGATCCATTCATGTGTGTAACATTTCTAGTCAGTAAGCAGTGTTTGTCTGAAGGTTTTACAATGGGTTAAAAAATAGTGGTTCTCAAATTTTTTTCATGTCAAGATCCACAAAACTGACAAAAATACAATTTTGTCGGTAAGATTTTTGCTTTGCGATCTTTCATCACAGAGTGTGAAGGCAATCAGCCCAACCTCCAGAGTTGGAAACGTTGAAACTTACTACTTTTCTTTATGTTGATACTTTACCTTTTTTAGGTTAAATTCAGAATTTTACCTGGTGATAAAGATGTGCTTATGCTGAGATTATGCAAAAAGGACAGGCCGAGCATCTGCAGGGAGGGGTTCCAGGGTCCTTTTGGAGGGGCAGCCTGCCATTTCAACATGCAGCCTGTCCACTCTCTTTAGGACAGAGACACTCTGGCAGCAAAAAGCGGCTTTGGAGGAGAAGCATAACCCAAGAAGAGCAGCAGATCAGGAGGGACTGCAACAGTCGTTGCAAGTGGGTGGTGTGTTGACAGAAACTACAGGTCACTATAATATCAACACTGGTATTAGCACGGAAAGCTAGAAAATGAGATTCTATCAAGCTGACCAATCACAGTCGCGGTGCGGCGTAGATTCAACACAGAAGCTTAAATGAAGCTTTACTCCACCATCATCCCCAACCCCTCCTCATTACTTTAGTGGAAATGTAATTACACTACTGAGTCTGTTACACGTACCAATGTTAATGTATCAGTGGTTTGCAAAAATGTTAACTGTCAACATTTTAACACAGGACGAAAGTAGTCACACTTTCTGTCATTGTGTTATATACGAATGGAAGTAGTAGTTCAAATAAATTCCCATCTTTGCTGGGAGTCCCCCTCAAGGGCAACCCTAAATAAAAAAATATTTGATGATAGTGATAGTTGACATCAACAGTCCTTTATTATTAACAACCATTTACATATATAAATATATAAATAATTGTCACGTGTAATGTGAGGTAAATGTCTGGACCAGACATTTTACTATATAAGTATTTTATTCTAAAACCCCAAACCCACTCCAGGCTTATTTACATCATCATAAATGTCCAACAGATAGACTGACAGACTGATTGTCATTAGTGGGAACATGTTCGGTACACATTTGTGAAAAGTTGTTTTACTGTACAGTAAAAACTGAAGAGTCAACAATTACTATTCTCATGCTATGGATTACTCATCGTCGTCTTCGTCATCATCATCTTCATCCTCATCATCACCATCATCCTCCTCATCATTATCATCACCATTATTGTCATCCTCATCTTCATCATCTTCGCTGTCATCATCTTCACTGTCATCATCTTCACTGTCATCATCTTCACTGTCATCATCATCGTCATCATCGTCGTCATCATCGTCGCCATCGTCCTCCTCGTCATCATCCTCGGTGTTGACTTTGCCAGAGAGCACATCTTCGATCCAGTCCTCCAGCTCCTTGGGCGTGGGCAGGTCCTCGTCATCGTCCATCTCCATCCACACGCTGTCAGCCTGCTCACACAGACACACACACACACACACACACACATGCACACACACACCGACCAGTCAGATAAAGTCTGCAGAAACTCACGAACATTCACGTTACATCAGACAGGTGTACTTACATCTGTAACATTGACGACTCCGATCTGTGGTCTGAACAGGTCCACCTTGAAGGTCTTCTCCCAGTAGGGGATCAGCTGAAGAAAAACAATCACATTAGACCTGTAGCTTGTGAGCTAAATATCCATTCACCTATTCTTTGTGCTTTTTGTTGTTTTTTTTTCTCTACATTTCTAGTCTGCCTGGCTCTGTGTCTGTCTAAGCTAGAAGGTGTCATGTCTCACCAGTGGAAAGTCATCAGGGTCAATCCAGACGATGCTGAGCTCAGGTAGATGGGTGTTGTCTCTGGCCACTTCTTTCAGGATCTCTAAGAACTCGTAACCATCTGGAAGCAATTTCACACAACATCAGATGATACATAACTTGCTTATAATTTGCGTAAGTACTGACAAGGACCAGGCGAAAAAAACGCATCACAACTGATTTAACTAAATAGTTTGACACCACTCTTTGACTCTGTTTAAAGTGGCAATAGAAAACATTTTTGATGCTATTAGCCGTTCTGAAGTAAATACTGAATTTACAAAGTAGTGGCTGTCAAAATATGACACCATCCACATATAGATTGATTCGAATTATGGCACAAAGGAAGCGCATCTGACGAGCGGGACTCAAGACGGTTCAAAACTGGCACTCTTTCCACCAGATCAGTAAGTAAAAAAAGCTGCCTTGTTATAACTATAACCATCTGCTTTGTCATAGCACTGAAATTCTGATTTCTGGCTCAAATAGTGAGGCTGCTAGTGGTAGCCATGTTGCTAACAGTGTCTTTGCAACAGCGGTGCCAACAGCAATACCACTGGGTAGTTAGCTATAACTGTAAGGCTACAACTGGCAGCCAGTTAGCTTATCTTAGTCAGAGCAAAGACTGGAAATCAGGTGGAACAGTTAGCCTGATGAAATTCAGCCAACCAGCAACTCTAAATCTCATAAAACTTTGTAACTTTGTTGTTTTATCTAGCAAATGACCTCCTGAAGTTTTTCTTCCTGTTTCCAATCTCTATGCTAAGCTAAGATAAACTAAGCTAAGATAAACTAAGCTAACACATACAGACAAGGTCAGAGATGGTATCAATAATCTCAGCCTTTACATTGGTTGCAATTTTTTATTTCTTTTTTTCATTTCATAATTTTCACATTATTACATTTTTAACATTTTCGTTTTTTTCTTCATGCATATTTACAATTTCCATCCAGTTTTATCTAATTTGATTGAATGTCTTTTTTGTCTGATTTATTTGTCTTTTACCTGATATAGGATTTATTTCACTTTTAATCTCTTATTTTGTTATTTGTTCTGTCTTATCATTAGTTGACAGTCACTAACCTGTATGACAGGTACTATTCAAAAAGTTTGATTGATGAATTAAATATCAGGGAACAAGAGATCCATTGTGTTCAACAGTCCCATGATTTTCCCCTTCAATAACAAATAGTGGTATGACATATGACATGCTCTTACCGGGGTCCTCCTCCTCGGCAAAAGCCACAATGTGGATGCCCTCAATATCATCCTCCTGAGAATAAGATGACAAATGATGATAAATGTCAGCTTATTATAAGTATCTGGGGAAACTACATTTGAAGTTGTTAAACGTCACTCACCCAGGTCTCAAACATATCCTCTGCACGCAGCTTTCTCAGAGTTGGTCTGTCGACACAGAGCACAAAGACCTGATAAATAATAACCAACAACGTGCGCTGGAATATTGATTTTATTTTTAATCCAACCTGATGAATAACCTTTTAAAAACTCACAAGGTAGTTGGTTAATACACGTTTGTTGAAGTATTTTGCACAACATTGCCCTTTGTTTACCGTCTGTGTTCTGTTATGAACTCCACCAGGTCCTCCTCAGAGTGAGGCTTGCCTGGGATGGTAACCGGCTCCTCCATGAAGGGCTCATAGAAATCCACGTCGTTCATCTTCAGAGTCAGCTCCTTGGCCACCTGTTGGCCAGCAACAAAGACTCAAGAGTAGTGATGATATAAATAGTCATGTATTTAAGTGTTGGTACTATGGTTACTTACAGATTTCACAAAAGTGGCAAAGAACTTAATGTAGGGCTGGAACTGCTCTGCAGCTTCTTTAAACGCTTCGTAGTCTGAGGAGGAAACAAGGACACAGTGTTGTACACACAGGGTTTTGCTGTTCTCTTGTTTTTCTGATAACACATCTGTTTGTGCTTTCTTTGGCCGTTGTATACATGACATTTGCACATCAGAGAGCGGAAATAGCTGAACTTTGACCTCTACTTAATGCTCCCACAGTTGGTCAGACGGGATGTCGCTGCAGCTCATCGCCACAAGTAAACTACTCTAGACTCAGCTCTTCCACAGCATGTGAGACTGGACCAGACAGTGGCAGCTGCGTGTGCAGTAGTGGTAAAAATGGATCTGTAAATCCATGAAGATGAGCGGGTTCAAATGAGCCACAGTCCCATCTAACAAGGTTCTGATCATATTCATGTCAACAGCCCTGCACACTCACGCTCAGAGTCCTCGCTCTTGAAGTAACCAATGAGGCGGATGTCTTCCTCCATCCTATCAAAGGCTCTCAGCTCCAGAGCATTTCCAATCACCTCCACCGGCTCCTCCAGCAGCTAGAGACAGAGAGAAAGAGGAGATTGAAGAAGTACAGAAGGTTTGTCGCATTGGAAAGGCCAGTGTTGATGGGTGGCAGCAGCTGGGAATCTGCCCTTAAATTACTCACGTCCAACAAGAACTCCGTCAGGGTGTTAGCCGAGAGCAAGCCGTCAAACTCGATCACCCGATCATCCTTGAAAACATACACACTGCCCTCCTCCTCCAGGCCTGTGATTGAGGGAAATTACAGATCAGTGCAGGCATTCAGGGCTCAAGAATAGGGGGCTCAGATAGGAGAGGGAAGCCAAATAAAAGCTGCATTTACACACTCACCCAATTTCTTTGCCACTTTTGCATCTTTGTGGGAGTCGACCATCCCAAACCCAATGTCCTTCTCCTCCAAAACCTGAGCTACAAGCTGCAACCAGTAGATAAAAAATCATGAAGGACTCAATAAGATGACATATGACATATGACATGAATCGTTCATTTTCTGAGCAAAAATGGGATTAATAAAACCCTGGTGAGATGAAATATTCATGGAGGCTGCTTCTCTGGAAAAAAAATGAACAGGAGCTTGACCGCAGTGTCAGGTAAGGTCTTAAGAAAGAAAAATTAATACCAAAGTTGGCAATATGACAGAGGTGTTCAGCGGCCCAGAGGCCATGGAGACACGGTTACATAATCACCGGACTGACTTGATCTAAATATAACCAAGTAAGAGTATGTGTAATTGTTCTGGCTATAGTTCTGTGAAGTACAGTAGGCGAGCTAAGCGAGACTCTCCTACTAGAAAATGTTGGTGCCATAAATGCAGCAAGGTTGTTTACACCACGACTGAAAAGCTCAGGATCAATGAGCTTAAAGGTATCCTGTAGAGTTTTGATCACATTCAGCGACATGCAGCACTTTTTAGATGTAGGTCTCCGTTATATTAGCATCAGATGTTTATTTGCGCATGTTCTGCCCTCGATTTTATACTATGGTGAAATTCAATGTCAGTAACATGCAGTGGTGTGCATGAACGCGCTAAAATAGTTAACTGTTTGGTTAAAAGTTTTCATTGATGCGCTCATATTTTTGGTAGAGAGCAAACTTACCATGAACATGAGCACCATTAACTCCCTCGAAAGTTAGCAACACTCTTATGTATGACTAAGCATTAAAGATTGGAAGAAGGTAATGTTTCATATCGATTACTCACTGCACCGAAGCGTTTCCCAGGATTCCTTTAAGTAATGCGTTAATATTACTTTTTAACTGCCTTTTTACTACCGGTATTAGTTCAGAGCAGCACTTTAAAAAGAAAAATTACTGAACTACTTAATTTTTCATTTGAATCTGTGTGAACTGAACTGAAACTTGTGAAGTAAGAATGTGCACAACACTGTTAGCATGGTTCCACATATATCAACAATGGCAGTGAAGAAGGACATTGCCAGCGCGCAAACATGAATGCAAACAATGCATGATGTAAATTATATCTTTTGGATGCTTACAAGAAGTTTCTACAAGACTCCAAGTTGTACATATTTTGACAAAATAGCAAATGTGTTTAAGAGGTAACAGACATCTTTTCCCACCCTAACATTTCCAAATGGTATTTCTTTTGTCACAAAGACAACTGGATCACTTTCCATTTTTCCTCAGAGTTGCAACTAACAAACAACACGGATCAGAACGTGAGTTTACTCTATATTATTTACTATAATGAAGACGTGAAAATCAGAAGAAATGGTGCCAGGCTGCCAGCCTGACTAAATCGCCAGTCAGCCTGACAAAATTGACATTTATTACAAAGTGCGGATGCTGTCGATGTTCTATTGTAAAGTCGACATACTGTACTCCACAATGAGATGTTAAAGCACCTTTCTGTCAGCTTTCTTATTTCCCTTAAAATAACGGCTTCAAATTCATGTTGATGGTTCAGTGTCTTGTAACAGGGTGAATGGTGTCTCTGTCTCAGCCAGTCCGACCCTCTATGACTTGTTTCTGTATGTAATTTTAGTGAGAGGGTAGGATCACAGCGTTACATACATGTTTACTTCAACATATAAGATTTCAGTGCGTAACGTTGTTATGTAATGAGTTTTGTTTGTAGTTAGCACTTACATTATGTCTGACTGATTGTTACAGACCTGGGGCTTGTATTTATGACAGTGTTGTTACACTCAGAAGCTGTGGGGGGCACCATATCGTACAAAATGCCAATTTCTACATAATGTTGCTGTAAAGCAAAAAAAAGGAGAGGGTCAATCTTACTCTACACTAGCATGGCCCACCTGTGCTGTGTAAAATAAGTGAAGCTAATATCAGGACTGCACGACTGGGCTCGGGTTACCTTCAGCAGATCAGAGAGCAGCTCACCCTCAGCCACGTGTAACATGAGACAGGGCACAGTGCTCACTGTTTCCAGCTGAATGGCATTCAAATAGAGACATTAGTTTAATCTATTAATTAGACGTGTATCCAGCTGCATAGCTGAGCTTGAATACAAAAGACCTTCAAGCTGTCTTACATTTGTTACAAAAAGTCAACCAGAATTTCAAATAGATGAGAGGTGTATGGCGTCCTTCACATTTATTACTCAAAAACGTCAAACACATGAGCTCTTGGCCTATTTCTGCCAGCGGATGAGAGCCACAGGGAGAATTAGCCGGATGCATTTCTCGGGGATAGAAGCGCACATTGAATTAAGCTGAAGTTAAGCCTAAGTGACAGTGCTGCATCTCACTGGACTCTCTGTGCGCTCGTAGAGCACATATAGATACGCGCTGACCTTGAGGAAACCCATGCATGCACTGGTTCTCAGATTACTGGAGCTCTTATGTGGAGTTTTCATACTCTTGATCTTTCATATAAGTCTGTTTGATGAAAACTACCAAACCAAACCATGTCTCCTTTCTTCTCCAACATTTTTAATCTCGTCCCTACTCTCCTCCCTCCTTCTTGTCCTGTCGTTTTGTTTTTTGCCCCTGCACATCCTCTCTCCCCGCATTTGTCTTCATACTTTACCTCCAGCACCAGCTCAGTCATCTGGTGTTGCTTCTGCAGCTCCTTGCTGTCTGGTATGGGCCCGTGGTAGAACAGGCACACCATGCTGTCTTTCTTCAAGGCTTTCTTGTAGTTCTTCTCATTGATATCTAGGACGCGGTCTTTCCCATCGTACTGTGGGAACTCCAGGCCCTTCTCGGCTGGGGCCAGGGGAACAAGGCTCAGCACAGGGAGCAGGAACAACCACAGGTAGAGCATGGTGCGACACAGACCACACACCCCCGAGAGTCAAGAGTTTGGTTGTAGTTTCACAGTATCAAATAGGTCACCCAAGGCCCTGCGAAAGGGAAACGCTGGAAAGTTTCAGAGGTTAAAAGTTGGTCCGTCAGTGGCAGCTCTCAAGCATCCCAAGCTGTGCAGAGAAATCCAGCTTCTGCAAGCATCTTCAGGAGCGAGCAACTGTCCAACACTCCTTCAAGCCTTCTCCCTGCAGACACAAAGGCGAAAGAGGAGGACTGTCGGGCCTGTGAGGTGCCGGGGGGGGCGGTGGATACCATACATAGCAGCAGCTCCTCTCTCCCTACCCGTGCAGGACAGGCCCATTTTTAGGAGACCAGTTGTTTGAATTCTAAAAATAAAACTGCAAGTGAGATAGTAGAGGACAACGGTGGGGTGGTTAAACGTGAGTACAGTTCCTGCTCTCTGTGATGTCTCTTTGGGGGAGTGGGTGATGTGTGTGTGGGAGGGTGGGG
>OMLP01034154.1:9866-24097 GCA_900302685.1 Spondyliosoma cantharus
AGCAAAACCCCCCCCCCCCCCAAAAAAAAATAAAAAATAATTCTGACATGAACATCTGCACTAGGCTCTCTGAGATTGCGTGTTACAAAACTACCCTGGCTTGACTGCACTACCTGGTTACTCCCTATAATTGTAGCCGCCGCCAGTAACAAAGGGGCCTGTCACACAATCCAAATCCAACTTTTAATCCCACACTGTCACATTCATGTGTCGGGGCTTCGAGAACAAAATAAACCTGTGTTTCTGTGCTCTTCTTTTTAGTCCCTCATGTGAGAGTTGCCCTCGCATTCTTTCAGCTTTCAACGGGGCGTTGGAGTGGCTGCTTTTTTTTCAAATCTAACTGAGAAGCTACTTTTTGTCATTTACTGTAATTATGAGTCAGCACTCGAACTAAACAAAACAATGTAGACAATTGGTGTGGCGTAGTGTTGCCATGATACTAGAAGTTCTTACTGCGATACATTACCTGGAAAAATATCAGTATTCCATACCATGGGGGAAAATTGACGGTAAGAACGAAAAACCAGCTGGTACTGGTAGAGTATTTATCGATATTTCGAATCTCTGGACAACACTAGTATGGTGTTCAACAACAAATGTCTAGCGAGTATAATATGCTCAGAATGTACAGGCTGTTTGCGAGCCGATACATGAAATGTACGCTATAGCTAGCTAATATTCTGACAGGAATTTAGCATGACATGAGACAATAATCATTCAAAAAATGTACACTTTACAAAAGTCGACAGATATATAACCCACAAAGCACTCATATTACATTATAGGTTTCCACTAGGGATGCACGATATATCTCAGCCCGATAAATTATTGGCCTGATGATGTAAAATTCACATTATCGGTTACTGGCAGATAATGAAATTATAGCCGATAAACCAAACTGCTTTAGTTGTGGTGGTATGCACCTTTTAAGCAAGTGTTAAGAGAGGAAAATCTATGACTTTACCTCAATAAAAGCTTTGAATAATATATCATCCGTCTTTGCCCGCTACACCTTAAGCGTTTCACCCTGAGGGAAGCATAAACTACAGTTTATGAACTACATAACTTCATATGAAATTATTATTGGTTATCGTTATTGGCCGTGAGAAGCAGGTAATTGTCGGTTATCGGTATCGGCTGAAAACAATCCATATAGAGCACCCCTAGTTTCCACCTATCAATGAATTTAGAAGTCAAGAAGAGACAGTGCTGTGTTTTAAATGGATACCCGCCCGCAGCAGTCAAGCAACATTCTCAGCATTTGGACAAACCACATGCGTACAATGTATACTGTAATAGAACCAATATTAACACTAATTTGTTCAGTTAGGATAATGATTATCTTTGCTCGTAATTATTTCTAGTGCTTGGGGAAGTGTCCCCCACAACATGTATTGTAATTACGGCCCTGCTCCTTTTATCTGCCATGGCAACAAGTTGTGTGGACAAGCAGCTCTGGGACTTTAAGAAAGCTTTTCAGCTCGGAAATAAACAGACAACGGTTAGTAGTGACTGGAAAGTATCTGACAAACACATGGATATTTTTTTTTCTTTTTTACATGATGGACATTTTGCTCCACGTGACGCTGTAAATGCCGGCCCATCTGCTGCTGCCAGCAGGACTGAGCGAACGTGAAGAATTATTTAAAAGCACTGTTTGACCCACGTCTGAACCAGGACGGTTTGGCTGAGGACGAGGCAGGCGGTTTATCCTAGTGGGCGGAAAGAAAAAAGTAGCACAAAAGCTGAGCAGTGTTTTAAGCGGCCGCCCCATTTTAGTGACAGAGATTGCGTCAGCGTGGCTGCAAAGCATGAGTTTGCTTCGACACTGCTGACCCCACCGTCAGAGTGAGTAAAGGCTTATGTCGCTGGTGTTCATTGAACCCAACCTGAGAACTGATTCCGTCGTGATTTACTGGTAGATTTAGGACTTTAATTAGTGATATCTGCACACAAACACAGCAGGGGTTACAGAACCACATTTATTTACTGTAACAGCTCCCTGATATGGCAACAACGCTAAATGCCAACTCATTCTGCTGGCCGCGTCGTACGTTGACACTCAGTTCCAAGAAAATGACTTTCTGCAGAAAGCAGGAAAAGAGCAGCTGCTTTATTCATGTGACGTCTAATACTGGAACAGAGTCCGTCTGCGATTAATAATATACCAGCCTACTGCATGCAATTAAAGGTAAATTTCGCCCTCGGGCATTATTATCCTGTTAGACATAATGAAATATGTGTCAAGGGTTATTCTGTGATGAGATCTTTCCCTCCGCCTACAACACACAGAATGCCTTTCAGAAACCCAACAGAGAACAGGCCCAAGCTGGTGATATTCTGTATGGTCTGCACCAGTGGCCATGGTGGTATCATACCAAGAGCAAGAACATAACAGTGACACGAGTCGGGAAAAAGTTGCGCTCTGGTCCGTCGACTGAGGCTTACACCGGCAGAGAAATTGATCTTGCCGTGTCTTCTTCCATTAACTTGTCCATCTACTGCAAGAGCGTCGAACAGCTGGTGCCATAAGTCTATATAGAGAAGCTCTTGCTCTTTTAATCCTAGGTTTACTGTCGATGTCTTAGAGGGACAATTTTCTACTACAGTAATTTCCAGCTGTGCAGGATGCAATCTCGGGACAGCGCTTGGTTTGTTATGCGTCAGAAAGAAAGAAAAAAAAAAACAGCTGCAGCTTTCAAAAAGTGTTTTTGCATTTGGCTGATTTAAAGGAGTGTTTTTTTATTTGTGGGGAATATCGATACCACTGTCATGTGTTGGCTAAATCAGATGCTTGAGCAGCATAAAGACTGGAAACAGGGAGAAACAGATTGTGAAAATGTGAAGAAGGGGAATTTTTCTCGTCCAGGAAAAGAAACTTGAGGAAATGAAATGTCTTTGCCGAGAAACAGTTACATAACAAATCACACAAAGTATTTTTTACAGAACACTGTTACACAAATAAAACAAAATAGATATAAGATGTTATTTAGTGGACTTTAGACGTGCTATTAGTTGGCTTTTTGCTAGTTTAGACAGAGCAACTCTTGCTATGTAGGTATTTCCCTCTGTTTCCAGTCTTCAAGCTAACCTAGCCAGCTAGCTACATATTTGCCACATATATTGGCACACAAACTTGAGAATGGTGTCAATATTTTCACCAGCAAATAAGGAAATAAGTCAAACTATTCCTACAAGCTAGCCTAATTTGGGCTAAATCTCACGCTCAGTTTCGGAGAAATAGGCTTATTTGAAGAACTTTTCTTGCCCCAGACCAGAAAACTCGAGACCAGAAAACTTTTTCGGTGAAACAGTTACATAACAAACCACACCAAGTAATTTGTGTGCTTTCACAACTCGCAAAAAAGAAAAAAAACGAGACATAAACAGTTGATTAGTGAGCTTTAGAGGTGCTAGTAGCTGGGTTTTGCTAGCTTTGGAAGGAGCTAGCTCGGTATTTCCCTCTTTTTTTTGCTTTTCAAACGAAGGTAGCCTACAATATACACACATTTCTCATACAAACGTCAGAGCGGCTTTGATTAAACTAGTCAAATTTGTACTATAGAATGCAACCCAAACACTTTTTTTTCGATCACTTTCTCAATTAAAAATGTTTGTAACTTTTAATTCAGGCTCAAGCTGCCCAGGCTGGTCTGTCTGTTAGTTAGCAACAGCAGCACCTGGATACAGAGTGTCAAGTAGACGTGGATGCTAGAGAAAGTTATGATTGCTGTAATTATCACGGTGGAGGCAGAGAGAGACACACAGAGAGCGGTTAATCTGTTGGTCAACTACTATAGATAGATAGACAGATAGATAGGTGGGTCTTACCTTCAGCATGTCCCCCTTGTTGAAGCTGAGTTCATCACCCTCTGTGGCACGAAACGTATAGAGTGCCACTGCCTCCATTCCGACACCTCCTAACACACACACACACACACACACACACACACACACACACACACACACACACACACACACACACACACACACACACACACACACACATACACACCACTACTTATTTCTCTGAAGAGCTACAAACACACATCACTCTCACTCAATCCTTTCCCCTGGGCCAGAGAAAAAAAAGAAGAAAGAAAAGGGAAGGAGGGGAAGAAGGGGATACCATTGACTGTGTCTGCTGCCATGGCCAACTGTTGAACCCAGAGGAAGTAAACACAAATATGTCTTCCACCATGCAAGTCCGATAAAGAGTCACGTTGTCAATGTTGAAGAAGAAAAATGCAGTATACCATAGGGTGAGGGGGAGCAGATGGGAGAGTGAGTGATTTATAAAAAAACTAAAAGAATGATGAGAAGACCAACAGACAGAAAGAAAGAAGTAAGGTCTTCCAGTCTTGTCACATCAAATCACACCAGCTCTCCATGTGAGACACAGTACACAGACTCATCATCATTACAACCACCATCATCTTGCACGCATTGACACACACAAACACACACTGGGCACACAGAGCAAATACAGTGAGACATGGAACAGTGGACATGGAGAAGATACATACACAAACGCACAGATGGTAATGCTGTGCGGAAGAACATCATTCTCTCTGGGCACACAGAGGAGAGGTGGGGCATGCACACACACACACACACACACACACACACACACACACACAGGCTATTAATAGCAAAGGAAGGCTGTTCTCTAAGGGAAGAATTACAAACAGAGACAGAGGCCTGAAGCTGACATCCTGCCCACCAGCTGTGTCAACTTAAACACAGAAAATACTGAATACAGGCTCACTGCGGATACACACTATATATATACAGATACACATTCATGTCACAGTGGATGATGAAGGCATATACTGAGCCATAATGGGAGATTACATAGATTATTACAAAAGAGAGGAATTTGCTAGGACAAGAGTGTTAGTTTTACTGCTTCACTGAAGGAGTGTTTTTTAAAGGCTCTTTTCACTAAAATTTCGAAAACATATTTTCTCAATTCCACCTCAAGATGTCTTGGTTCATCAATGATGTAGAATTAAATAAGTTATATTCGTCAAGGTTTAGGGGAAAAAACAGCAGCCTGTTGAGAGTTGAACATGCGTGGTTGTGCTTTAAAGGAGCAAAGTGAATAGTATTAACAAGCCTTATAACTCCAACGCACATCATAACATCACACCAGAAGGCAGAAATTTAGTATGAAAATCAACGTGTCCAACTGGGTGTTGTGTTTTCATCGCAGCTGATCAGCGCTGGAGCCGACAAACACCATGACTACGAGTCATTGGACCTGGCAGTGAAGGACGATGGCACCCAAACACTAGTGGGTGTTGTTTTTTTGTCTAGTGTGAATGGGGTATTTGCCACATATGACAGTAAGGTCAAAATCTTTGAAACAATAAACCTGGAGGTGTCATCTTTGGCTCATGACAATAGTTACATTTTTCACTATTTTTAAGTTAGAAAATCATAAACCAATTAATTGTATAAACAAATAGTTTGCTCTGGATTACATAGTGACAAAAAGTAGCTCTGGTGAAGGTGAAGCGTTCCTTCAGAGACGAACTCCGGCAATGTTGTATTGCACTAAGCGACTAGATCACCTGTATATATTTTGTTGAGTTGTGTATTTTCATTATCCAAAATGTTTCTAACAATGATCAAACTCAGATTAGTCCACAAGTTTACTTAAGCTAACGATGCATTTCATGTGGTCGCCTGTCCCTACAACTTCTGGGAGAGAGTCAGAGAGTGAGGGAGTCTGCCAGTGAGACTAAACACAATATCAATAAAATTTAACACACACTACCTCACCCATTAACTTTTGTGCCAAGGCCAAGTCAAAAGATTTTCATCAGCAAAGATTGTTATTTTATGGTGTGTTCACCATTCCCAAAGCAGGTTTGACATCATTTGTTTTTATTTGTGTTAATTATGCAAGTGTTAATGTGTTCCAAACAGCCCGATTCATTTACAATAGATTCTATATAAGCTTGCGTGCAACAGCACACACCAAGGTGTCTGTGTGTTTGAATTCAGGTCAATCACTAGACACAGCACGCACCAGAGACTCCAGTTCTCTCTCTTCTTTTGCTCCCTCTTCTCTCCGTAACAGACTGTGCATCGTACTTCTCAGATACAGCTGATACAGCTGTCCACCCACCTTAATTCTCTGCTTCCCTTTTCTTAGGTATGGCCTGGAGACCATATCCCTGTGGTGGATTAAGGTGACAATGCTGACTACCCTGTATGAAATGTAGCTGCTTTACTCTGACAATGTTCAAAATGGGACTCAAATACAGCGGCATGGCAGACAAAGTTGCTGTTACTGAGATTACTGGGGGTTAATAGCTGCATTCAGGGATTACCTAAACAGTTTCTCATTGGAACAGAACTGCGACTTAAGAAGCACAAGGCGATGTGTTGTTAATGGTTCTTCCTTGCAATACCACTCTTGACATGCGAACACATGCATACTCAAGCAAACACACACACACATATTGTAGCCGGACAATCAGGTGCTTGGACAGCTAATCCAACTGGAAGAGGGAGAACACAGTGATGACTGAGAGGCTTAATGAACACCTCATGACTGATGAGACAAATACATAGTAGTAACCTGTGCTGATTACGCTAAGCTGGAGAGTTAATTCACTACACAGAAGGGTATAAGCTGCACTACTATTGACAGTACCAAGCAGACTTAATATATATTCTATCTTTAGTGAAACAAACCATTACCACATCTGTGTGTGTGTGTGTGTGTGTGTGTGTGTGTGTGTGTGTGTGTGTGTGTGTGTGTGTGTGTGTGTGTGTGTGTGCGCATGTGTGTGCGCATGTGTGTGTGTGTGTTTCTTCAACAAGCAGCCAGAAATTCCTCAGGCAGTCAAGCTTTAAATAGCCATAGGGTTTTTGTCTTGGTGTCGGAAGAGAAACTTTCATATTTTGAGCCACCAAAGTCACAAAGTGAAACTTAAATCCTCTCTGCCCATCTGGAGGAACAGTGACATTGCTCTAGTTGGGACATTCAATTTTCTATTTTGTCCCTTCTTGGCCTCCATAGTTCCTTTCCTTGTCTTCATCTCCTTCCTGTTGCCAAGTAGGCCAGAAGTGATCTATAAATAGTCCTTCTGCTTGCCTCTGTGTGCTGCTCCTCTTTTCTTCTCAATTGTAAGACAGAGAGCAAGTCCGGTGCCAGAGCAAAATTTGTAACCTGAGCACCATGTACCTTACACCCACACTCTGCCTGGCCACTGACACGGTGACACACACACACACTCTAAACAGCACACACACACATGCTAATACAATGGACAAAGGCACAGGCAGTTCAAATTAGTCCAGCAGCTGTGGTTGGTGGATAAGAGCAGTGCAGGAGTTCCCTGAAAGGCTAAAGAGAGCAGTGCAGACCTACGTCCTTCCTTTGACGATACCCAGACAGTCAGTCAAACAGCTTACTCACATAGCCAGTTCATGCTGGACCTGAACATCTATGAACTTAAGTGAGGGCTAACTAGAGTCAACAACAGACTGCCTTAACCTTAAAGCTCCAGAGCTCTATGGCCTAAACCCATTACCAATCCCTCCCAGGCCTCACTGAGGTTTCCATCTAATTTATTTGATAAAAATGCTTGACGTTCCTAATTTTTTTATACGTGTTTTAATCCGAAGTGCAAAGGTTAAAGATTCTTAAAATGATAAGCCTCAGAGAAGTACAGGGATGCTAATTGTGCTCTGAATATTTGATCCACTTCACATATCTTCTGTGGCTCTTCACAATCTTTCCGAATGATTGTGAAGACTTGCGCTGCTCACATGGGCACTTATCTTCCGAATGACTACTGCCCCTTAAATGCTTGGCAGGTATAACAGTTTAAGTTTAAAGTATTTATTGACTATGAAAAAAAAGTGTCAGGGTGTGTGTACCAGACTATTTATTGGCCAATCGCAACTGCCATATTCACCCAGTGACAAGCACATTCATACGCTGATGGCAGAGGCTTACGTGCAAGGTGCTGACAATGTTTCCAAACAAAGTGTCCGAAGACAATTTCTATGCTCATACTCTATATCTCCATTTTCACACACCCATACACCAATGGAACAGCCATCCGGAGCAATTTGGGGTTCAGCGTTTTGGCCAAGGACACTTCAACATGCAGCCATAACCCTTCTGATTACTGATAGACCGATTCAGTTACATTTAGACAGAGCAAGAATAGCCATTTCACCCTACTACCAGAATTTATGCTATGCTAAATTAGCTGGCTGCAGGCTCTAGCCTTGTATTCAATGGACAAATATGTGAGCAAAAAGCAAGAAAGAAATTAGCAAATTTCCCAAATGTGTATTTCTTGAAGAGCGCTTTATCCCAAATATAAGGCTTATGTCAGTGCTTCCTCCCTGCTGGAGGAAAACGTATCCCTGGCAATTTCAACTCATGACTGATAAGACTAAATTGACTGTAATTGGTCAGTCCATAAAGAGGACTGCTTACTTATCTGTCTTTAGTTTTGGTGGACAGCTCTCTTGTTGCTGAGAGAAGTCCACTGTCTTGGGAATCATTCCATGCAGTTAGGCTCTGTCATACCTCCATTAACAACTCATTTGTCATTCCTGAGTAGGACTGGAGTGCCTGTGGAGCCAAAACAATCAAGTCTTAGAACCCAGTGCTGAATCTCTCAATTTCTGTCTGTATTTCTCCCTTGGGTCCCCACACCTCCACCACTCTCATATAGCTGTCTTATCACATTGTCATCTGTGTTGGGTGTAATTGTAACTCTGTACCCTTCCTCCTCTGACTCCCACCACATGCTAAAAATTTCTCCGTGGTGATGGGAAAATTACAATCCAGTGGTTAGGAAGGGGTAATTCCCCTGTCTGTGATCTCCGTTTTGCAACTGGGCTATGTATACAGCTAGTATACATGTGTCAAGTGGGTACAGGGGGTGTTAAATGATGTTGTTGAGGCCGGCAATTTACACACAATTACCTCAATTAGCTAAGATTTGGACAGAAAAGGACCCAACTATACCTTGCTTTAGTGCCGTAATGGATTACAATAGTTATGTACAGTTTCTATCGCTGCATGTGAGAGTGCAATACAAACATAAATTGCAACACAGTTAGAAGTAGAGATTCCCTTATCTACATCATTGTATTACAGTCCATCCATTTGTCATCTGGGCAAAAAAATCAGCATGTGGATATTGTGTCATGTATCCCATATTGCTATTTTGGCTAGGTCTCTCTTGCAAAAGAAATTATGTCAACCTAGAGCTGATCTCAAGATTATTTGTCCAAAAAGTCAGCCATCACTTAAATGAAGGTCAGAGTATCAACTCCTATATAATATATGAGAGACATGGTCATGGAACAAAGATGAATGTGAACATTCCAACCCCATTTAACTCATCTATCTGATCTGGATTATTCCATGTCAGGTTTACAGAGCTTTCCCAGTCCCCTGTACAGCAGCAGTACCAGGCTCCATCTTGCCATTAGCTCTGCTTTCAATCACACAGCTACAGTATTAGTCACAAGTTTAAGCTCTCTTCAGCTGCAAACAACACACCCTGAAAAGACAGAGAGGGGTAAATGACAGGATAAAGGAGGCTATGAAAAGAATGTTTATTCAACCTCACATATTTGAGCAATATGTAGCCTGATTCAACAAGAATATATTCATTGTAATTAACTACTATAGTTTAAAGAAACACTTTGTAGCTATTTTCCTTATGGACAAATAACAAATAACTTGTTGCTGAAGTAACCATGAACTGCAGCCGTTAGCTAGTGAGCTCAGTTAGCTGGCGGGAAGCAGTGGTAGAATTTGCAACAGAACCAGAGCTAGCTGAGCAATGCAATACAACCATAATCAGTAGCCTCTATGGCAATCATGACAGAGGCACAAAAGACGGACCAGGCAAGAGGCAAGACAAAAGTAAATCTCGGACTGTTTTTTTATTTTTTTGGCAGGAGCTTTGTGAAGGAAAAGACTACAAGATAGATGCTGAGCTGGCTTTCTCGCTGTTGGACTTGTAAGTCATATAAGCTGGTTGCTATGTCTTGCTTGCTTGGTGTTAGCAAAACATGTAAGCGTGTTAAGTTTGATCATAAGTAATGGAATCATAACAAATACACAAATGTGAAGTAGAAGTGAATTACGATGCAAAACTGTAGACACACAAATTGCAAAAAAAATTCTATTCTTTCTTAATGTCTCTTTGGTGGCTAAAATGCAGTTGCAATAATAGGTTACTGTGTTAACATGAGAGAGGAAGAGAGATATGACAGTGTTTGATGTCAATATGATGGAGTATTAGATACCCTACTTCTGTGGTCAGAACATCTCAGAACATCAGGCAGGGATAACTGACACCCGATACCTCATCTCTGCTTCAGACAACCATTCATCAATAACAACGACTATTCACAGTTGCCAATATTTTGATTTGCCCTGATGACGTCATAAGTGGCTATCAACAATAGCTGACATGCATGTAAACTCAAAGCTTGCAACAAATGGCAATTAATGTTGACAAAATGTTGTTAAATATCCATGACATTCTTAAAAAAGCATGCCTCTTTCTGTTCAATTTCATGACATTTCGCCATACAGGAGAGCACAACTAAACAACCAACCCCCGTTGGCAGTTTTTATTCAATTTCTTTGATGGAAAAGTACTTAAAAATAGTTGTTCAGTTGGACATTTTTTGCAAACTGGATGACTTTTCCTCACACGTCTTGTCTGCTTTGATTACTGACATTTTTTCTAAATAGAAACTAAGTGGAAACACAGAAGGGGCATGTCTGAGAAGACAGGTGATGAGAGCTACTGTGGCACATATGTCCCTTCAACCAAACCAGCTGTTTTACAGACAGTATTGCCATGGAGTCAGCCAATGAGGGACGAAAGATGTGGTTGTCTATGGCAACCAGAGAACTGGTGAGATAGTAGACTGAGAGGGATGGACATATACAATGTGATGGGCAAGCATACACATGCATGTTCGCACACGCACATGCACACACAGTCCAGAGCTGAGCAAACAATCCAGTGGAACAACACTCAGTGAGTCAGTGCCTGCATGATCCATTAGTAACTCTCAGCACACACACACACACACAGTCACAGAAAAAAAAAACCCACTGACCCACACAACAACAACTCTGAGACCTTTGTTAGCACAATGTCAACATGCTAAGCACAATGATACAATTACAGAAGTAGAAGTGCTTCATACCTCTGTGATAGCACTATGAACTCATACTAATGTGACATGAAGTCTCCTGTATATAGTTTGGCAGAACAGATTAGGCATATCTGGGCTCTCTGCCAGATGATGCAATTAGCATCCCTTTAGTACACTGTATGTACATTACTGCAGGCAGCGGGCATCAGGACTCATGTCAACCTGACTTTCATTCACCTTTAAAACTCCCACCAACAAACATCAACTGATGAGGGACAGCCATGAGCTGAGTCGGTGTTTGCACTGTATATTATATCACCTGTTACCCTGGCTCTTATTGAGTACTAAATAATAATACTTCAACTGTCAGGGAACATGAAATGTATCTATTACAACTTTGGTTATCCATTATTAATGATTTATTAAGTTAAAGTGCCAAATATTTGCCGGTTTAAGCATCCGGAGGATTTGCTTGATTTTCTGTTAAATCGTTGCATTTCTTTTTTTGTGGTGGTGGTCAGATTAACCACTTGTTTAAACAATACAGTAAATTCTGATGGACAGTTGACATTTGTTTTTTTAAGCATTTGTAGACAAAAAATGTATTGGAAATAAAATAAATAATTGACTTGGAAAAAAAAAGAGTCAATAACAGATTCATTCAAATGAATATAGTTAGTTTTAGTCGTGAATCATATCCTGTGGTAGCACTACACTCACTAGTGGCAGAATTTGCATAGGAAAGGTGAGGCCAGACAATCTTGTGCCCCAAGTCTCTAAATATACCCCCATGCTGAATAATGTAGATGGGGCGGAGTGGAGCAGTCAATAATTAAGTGGATCCATTGGTGTAGGAGGACAGCACTCATTTACAGTGTAAAAAGGTAAGTGGGCCAAGAAAGCTTAGGTGTCAGAGGTAAGAATTAACACAGCATCCTCTTACTTAGTCCTGCATGTCAAATGCAGGGAGGCTGCGAATCGTTTTATTGGTGAAACTCTATTCAAATTTAGGCTGATTTGAATTAAATTAAATCTCCTTTGTTTATACATATATACTTGCCATGCCACAGTTACAGTAATGTATGAGACCAGAGGGGGAAATATACGGTATATCTATGCATTTTGTAAAATCGAATTTGTCTTTTGGTTTGTTGTCAGAGTGTGATGGTCAAAACAAAACTGCGTGAGAGAATGGATGAAAAGTAGACACAAAAATAGTTCATCGTTACACCATTAAAATGAATGAATTAGAATGAACTAAATGAGCTGTGCCTTTACTGAGGCAAGTTATGTGAAATGGTGATTGTTTTTTGCTATTCACACTGCAGAGAAGGTGTGTTGATTCATGTAACTCCAAGCAACACCCCAAAATAAGATGCAGTGGTGGGCAGTGTGCAACAGTGTTGTCCTGCACACTCTTACACGGCAAAGACGTCAAACCCACCGCTGCTGAGGGCACTGTGCCACGCTGGTACCTGGGACATGATCAGGACCTACTGGCATCACAACACTCAGGCAGCCACTCTAACAGGCAGCTCAGGTTAGCACATTGCAGCGAATCCAGGCATCCACACAGAGTGAGTGAGAGAAAGCCAAAAGTACAGCTCTTACCTTGCTCCTGATCTGCCCTGAGGTGGACACTTTCCGGATCAGTTTCTGTGGGCCTTCCTGCTCTGCTTCGCTGTCAGAGGACTCGTCCGCAGCCACGGAGCCGGCGACAGCCCCCACCACATGGGCATGGATACCCGCCGCGGACGCCGGCCCTTTCTCTGGCTCCTGTCGAGGGGAGGGATAAAACCAATCGGGATTAGCTTTCGCCTGGTCCGCCGCTCCCTTCCTCTCCTGGAGGCGAGAGCTGTAGAGCGGCTGCGAAGCGTCTCTCCTCGCCGTCATCTCTCACTGCCTCTAGGAGAAAGACGGCTGAGTTTTCTGGAGTGTGTGTGGGCTGGTAAACGCACAGGGGATGTAGCATTTCGCGGCACAGTGGGGATGGGCTCCACAGCATATAAAACCCCCACAGTCCCCGCTCGGCTGATGGTTATGGCTCCAGCTAGTACGGCCAGTCCAGACTGAGGCTAGAGACCGCCTCATCCACTCCGTGAGCCGGTGGACATGTCCGTGGCATGGCAGACCCTAGCGGCTGTTTGACACCAACACTGCGCCCGAGCAGTGCCAGTCTTACATTGGCTTTATTTTGTCTCAAGTCAACTTTGATGCTCAAGAACTGTGTTCGAAGTAGGCGGTAACCACCAGAGCTACACATACAGATCACCATCAGTCGATAATAAGAAGCAGCGAGAGCAGGAGAGTGCTCATGATATCGTTTCTAATCAGATAGTAGTGATAGTGTTATGATGATAAAGGATACGAGCATCTCACTGGGAGATACTGTCGCCTGTAGTGAGCCTGAGACGGTCACTTCGGTGGATCTGTCTACCAAACTACAACGATCCAATTTTCACATTCTTATTCAAGTCAATGTGTGTGTCTATATGATATGACAGAGTTAGAATTGTTTTCCATACAGTGGGATATGAGGATATGACTTGGATTCCACAAGGAAGCGGGCAGGGGGGTTTACAGGATCTGACAAAGATCTCTCGATGTAGCGAAGTTCCCGGAGGCTAACTTACTCTTCCTCACAGAGGAAAGAAACGCAGGGCCGCCACGGAGGGAAGCCCGAGCAGTCCAGGGAACAGCAACACGCTGCTGCCTTCAGTCTACTTCTACCGGCTGCCTGAACATCGCCAGTGTGTCTTTGGCATGTTTTTTTGTACCGTAAAAACACAAAGAAATCAAGACATCCTCCAGTGTACTCCAAACGGCTTTTCTAACTGTAGTCCACTAAACAGAGCACGGCAGTAGACAGGAAAAGCACGCTGTAGGAACACTGTCAGAGGATGAAACACCTCTGAAGTCTCAGTGCAAACTCCTAGTTATGACCACACGAGTGCATTATAGTAAGAGGTCTAACCTAATTGTTTTCTTTTCTTTAGGGGAAACTGAGAAACAGAGTGACTAAAAAAAAAAAGTCTCCAGTGTTGAATTTTACTAACCAGTTC
>OMLP01034161.1:0-13454 GCA_900302685.1 Spondyliosoma cantharus
ATCGATCCAAGTCACGTATATGTATATTCATTTTGACGTGGCTTGAACACTACTATTCCACACGGAGATGCCGGGGCTGCGACCGGCAAACCACTGTTAGACGAGCGCTACAGAGCACACAGTCACAGTGTAGGTGACTGTGTTGATGCCTGTCCAAAAATACACGACTGTCAATAAATCGTCCAAAAGTGCATATTTTCCTTATATCTTCGGAATGAAAGCCTGTACTCACAATAACTGAGCCAATGTGGACACGTTAATCTTTCTGGCAAAAAACATGAAGGTTGAGTAAAACTGAACAGGGCTACATGCTGGAACTGTTAGTGCTGCACTTTACTTGTGGGAAAGTTTTGTTAAAAGACTTTAACAAGCTGTGAGGAATTTATATTTATAATATTTCATATAGTTTTTGTTTGAGAATATTTTATTCATTGAAAAGATTATTTTATATATATTTTGTTTATTTGAGAATAATTTATTAACTTATTACCAGCCAGCACTTTACAACAGTATTCTGTTTTTTTAAATTTTATTTTCGGATTTTGTATGTTACAATAAATTGTTGGGTTACAAAATTTCTGAATACACAACAAGCAAATTTACATTTTGTTCCAAGACTGTACCGAAAATGAACTGAACCGTGACCTCAAAAGCGAGTTACGTATCGAACCGCGATTTTTGTGTATCGTTACACCCCTACAAACTACCCTAACCAGGGGAGGAGGTGCAGGTGGAGAGACACCGGGAGCAGGGCAGTGCTAGTGAAGCTGATGTGAGACAGATGTGTGGGGGATCAGACAGGGGAGGAGCACAGGAACACAGGAGGGAAACAGAACATTTGGAACCTAAAAGAGAGGGAATGGTCATTACGTCAACGAGTCTCTTCTGATGTAGAAATGCCTCCGGAAAATGAAAGAGCGCACTTCAGAGAGTAGCAGGAGTAGAAAGTACAGGATAGTGACAGTGAAGACCAGGGTGCACCTCCTCAGTCCTGACTATTTTAGAGTGAGACAACATTTAGTGAAATATTGCTGTCATGTCATGTCATTGTCATTGGCGAGGGCAGGGTACTCCCTGGACAAGTCGCCAGCTCATCGCAGGGCCCTTCACTGATGGCAGAGGCCGCCACGCAAGGTGCCAACTGTACATCAGGAGCAATTTGGGGGTCAGTATCTTGCTCAAGGACACTTCGACATACAGCTCAGCCCAGCCCAGAGCCGGGATTTGAACTAGCAACCCTCCGATCACTAGCCGACCTGCTCTACCCGCTGAGCTAGAGCCGCCTGGAATATTGCTGTTAATTGTCATACTGTTGTTTCCAAACAAAAATAAACAATTTTAGAACATACATCATGTAAGACGTCAAATGAATAGGGGGAACTTAACCATAAAAGGTTGCTACAAGTGGATCATTTTACATGCAAGGTCGGATATTATTTTTTTAACTGAAAACAACATGCAGCAGTGCACATTTTACTGTCTCAGTATCAGTATTTTTGCAGAGAGAGCACAGCACAAGCATCTACCGATGAAACGGAATCACTGAATGTGATAACACAGCCAGTCAAAAGTGTGAAAAATAAGCAAATACATTTTTTATATATATATATATATAAATATATATATATATATATAAACAATGAAGGAACATATAACATGTTAGAATGTTTTATATATGTGCAATGAATATCAACACTTAAACATACAAACATGTCAAGGAAAATAATAATAATAATCCCTCTTGGGAAAATCTCCAGTCAAAATAACCCCATAGTGTGTTTTTCAGCTCTGAAGCTGTGAAAGCTAAGGAAGTCTTCTGAATCTGACAGAACTACATCAATACTACACAGACCAACATTAATATTACTCAGAACCAAAATCTGGTTGCAGGAAAGTTAAATCTAGTGGAGATACAAATTCTTCGTTCTGGTAAAAAAATATTGTTATTCATTTGATGGCTGTAACCATTCAGCAACAGCTATTTAAATGAATACATGTTGCTAGGTTTCCCTGCTGTCTCTTTGACGTTCAGTATTTGGCATCCAGCAGTAGGATTTTGCAAGGTGGCCAAAACCCATGATGTGAACTGCGAGGCCCGTGGTTAGTTGGAAGAACCCGGAACTTCACCTTGAACCACATGTTTCAGATTGTCATCTTTTGTGTAAAGCTGACTGTTCTTAACTGCAGCGTTGTCACCTACATTAATAAAACACATGTATTTTTCAGCAGTGCTTGCAACAGGACTCGTTGAGAAATCAGTTCTGGGTCACACCGGGTGTTTAAAGGTTAAAAAAAGGAAGTATAGAAATGGGACAAGGTGGCGAGGACGACGCCGTCCTAAAGATAGAGGTTTGTTCCCGATCTGTCCCACTTGTTTTCTATCTATATCAGTGACCACCTGTGCAAGATAACATCACGTTCAATGGAGAGGACTCAGAACCGGCTCTGTGCCGTCTCCTGATTCGTTAAAGCGTCAGAATCGGACAAAAACAAAACAGTATAAGGTAGATTTCCTGCTGCTGGAAAGACTCATTTTATGGTTTGGGGAAAGTTTTTCAATGAAAAACACTTAAAATAAGTCTTTGTTATTCGGTGAACTGGAGTACCACTTCAGAATTAATGTGAAACTCATCTGACGTGTGACGCCGAATATTAATCAAGGCACCAAAGTGATTTCCCCAAATTCTTGTGTTACTCGTGACAGGAAGAAAGGAAAGCTCTTCTTGTCAGTCCTTCGATCAATTTCACTGTGATTTTCTTTTCAACCGAAATTGTTTTCTTAGTTTTGCTCTTTATCACCATAATAATATTTTTTCTCTAGAAAAAAAAAAAAGATAGTCTAACAAACTTATTATTAACTAATGATTTCCACATCCGTCCTCGGCTCACTGCTGTGACGTTCCCTGCTCGGCGCTCGCTGCTTGTTCTACTTCCACAAGCCTTTTGTTGAAGTCAGCTCCCTGTTGCAGATAATGTCTTATTAAATTTCCTTCTCTCAGCGTGACATATAATTACTGTGGGCATACATTGACCTAAATTGCAGCCCCCTTCTGAGCGGGACGTAGTGTAACGAGGATATCGATATCTTCCCCTGCTCAGTAATTCTTTGGCCTTTGAATTATGACGACCCTGGTGGCTGAAGAGGCTGATTAGCGGCATTGTGTGTTCACTGAGCCGGAGATATCCTCAGAATTCGAGTGCAGAAGTTGAGGAAAAGGGAACAATGTGTGGAGCAAAATGTTGTTAGAGCATAATGATGTATGTGAAGTGTTACCCAAGGAAATAATGGCTTGTTCGGTGTGGAGCTGAAATCTTTAAATATTGTCCTGATGGCGGCACTAGCCGAGAGGGCCATGAGATAATGAGGAGGTATACGTGTCATCCTCTGGGGAGCAGGAATGTGCTCAGTGCATTTAAAGGCAATTTGGACATGAGAAAAAAAGGCAGTATTTACATTTATGGTTTAGGCATATGAACACAGGCAGAGCCTTTTGTTCGTGTTCATTTCGTCCCTGCAACATGCTAGTTAAAGTAATGTTGATGCTAGCACAAAGATTCACTGATTAGCTAGGACATGTTCCCATTCCCTTGTAAAAGATTGTCTTTATTAATGGAGTGCCATAGTGAACAATCAGGAATGCTAAACTACCAGTAACTGTGCTTGGAAGCATTCAGTTTGCCAGCTACGTTAAACCAGAGAGTGACTTTGGGATTACTGTAACCCAGCTAACGTTACCTACCTCGGACTGGCACTGTTGCGTTAGCCGTGTCCACTTCTGCTCATCTCAGGGCAGTTGGCAGCCTCTCTCGATAAATGCTTTTCTCGGCGTCAGACGTCATCATCATGAACAACTATCATGTAGCTAACGTTAGCTTATGGTTCTTCCAGCCTCCAGAAAGTTTATTACGGCAGTTGGTATCTAAGATGCGAGGTAACCACACCGACTTTGTATAGAAGAGATTGAAATTGAAAAAGATCTGGAAAAGAAATGTGTCATTCACATTCGTTTCACTTTTTAAAAAAATATAAAATATATATATATGTATATCTATTGCCCCATTTATTTATTTCAGGATGTATTTAATAAGCATATGTATTTTTTTATTTCATATTGACTAAGATGGCGTTCCATACATCTATGCCGGTTCTGCTTTCTGCCACCATCGAAGAACCGAGGCATTGCCATAGGTCCTCGGGCGCTGCTCAGTGGCTGCCCAACACAATCCTAATTAAATTCAAAGAGTGGATCTCCCTGCGGTGATCAATAAAGGATAACTTCATTTAACTTAACTTGTGTTCACAACCGAGTGCAACACAATTAAATGTCATTTCAGGAATGATGTCAGCCCCATATTTAAGTAGTCTGGGTGCTTTGTGGGTGAAAACCACTGCAGCCTCAGTTCAACAGTCAGTCAGAGCAGATTTGTTAAATCGTGTAGAAATCCTTGACCAGCAGGTCAGTCAGAAGAGGGAAACAGGCGGACGTCTGTGTTTGCAGCCTTGAATGTTTGTCTGTTCTTCGCTGCACTGTCCTCATTAAACTACCCACACACCACCACCATCTGCATTCTTGTTGTATCACTGTTTAACTTGTAATTCTTTTCAAATTGGTAATAACGAGGCAGCGGCCTGAGTGTTAATGGTGTTTCATCCGAGCCTTCATTAAACATTTTTTTTTTTTAACTTTTGTAGTAACCTGTTGTTTTGTATTCAGCTCTTCTTCTTCTTCTTCTTCTTCTTCTTCTTCTTCTTCTTCTTCTTCTTCTTCTTCTTCACCATTTTCTCAAGGATTCTCCCACAAAAACACGGCCGGTAATAATCTGGTTTGTAAAGAGGTGACAGTTGCCTGTGAAATCATTCAAGTCTGGGATTAAAAATTAGACATGCAGCAGCTCTGTGAGGCTCAACTCAGATTATTAAGAAATAATGCAGACATGTCTCTTTATGGCACAGTGTTTAACAGACTGCGGGGTGTGTGCTACAGGTTATAAAAGGTTTAGGAACTGTATAGAATATTTTATTAAAGCCATAAATATGAAGAGGGCAGAACCTATTTTTTTCCCCCACATGATGACAGGTCAGCATTTTTTACCTTTAAGGGATCATGGTAGAACGAAGATGCTCCACGTTCAGATATCAACTCAAGGAAATGTTTCTTTCTATTTACGATCATACACATTATTACGTTATTATTGAAATTGATAATTGGGTTAAATCTACAGTCACTTTCTCCCACTCTTTTCCCCATAATACACCTGTGATTGGCTATAGTTAGGAGATTTCATTGGTTGGTTAGGTTCACGGACGCTGGATGGGGTAAGGGGACGAATATATGTGTGAGCAGCCTTCGACATCATAGGAAACAATATCAGTAGTGGTAAAGGTTGTTGGGCCTGTACCTGCAGACACTGCTCAGGGCTGAGGATGTTGTATTTGGGCAATAATTGTATTTACAATGAACATTATCCTAAAGTGAAGTAAAGGGTACTTTATTAACCCTGAAGGAAAACTATCTTTCTGTCCCCTTGTGCACATTTTACGTGGATTTTTTGCAGTATCGACCTTTATTAGGGGTTACAACAGGAAACACCCGCAAGTGAACAGAAGAAGAGAATATGATCCAAGATGTTTGTTCAGTACAGAAAGGTATCAAGTGCAAAAACTTCAGAAAAAAACTGTTTGGTATGAATCATTTATCAAACTTCAGTCCCTCTCCGTCTCATTCTGTCCGGCAGTCACAGTCTCTAATGTGTTCCGTACGCCTGTCAGCTCAAGATCAGGACTTAATTATCTCGTTAGCTCCGGATAAGAAAGCGTGTCCTCGTTGTTATGACTTCATCATCCACTTTTTCAATAACAATAACAATAACTCGTGACTTATTTCATTATCTCCAAGTTATGACTTCATGATTTGTCTCTGATGGGCCGTGACGGACAGATGAGTGCTCATCGTGTTCAAGTGGTCATCAGGTAAAGACAAAGACAAGGGAAGGGAAGTTTGTATTACATTCAAATGAATGTATTCTATCAGGACATGACATTAAAAAAATCAACACGAGCATTGTTTGTTTTCTAGAGCTAGCGGTAAATAATTAAGCAGCAGGGCGAGCTACAGAAGCCCTGAGGGGCAAGTGAACATTTTTTTTATAAAGGAGAAAAGGGAGAAAAACAATTTCATTTTTTTTTCCCTGTGAGTTTTTTTTTCTTGTTTGGGTAATTTTTCTTTTCCAAGAGGGACTTTTTTTCCTCTCTCTCTTTTTTTTAATTGTAGCTAATTTTATTTCCCCCGTTGAATATTTTATAATTTTTTTTCAGAGTGATTTTTTTTTTCCAAGGGGGATTTTTTTGCACCTTGTCTCTATGACAACAATATCTTGACAACCGCCGCTGTATGATCGACACTGTCCCTTTTGAGGTTTACAATCTGTTTGTGTTTTATTTGACATCGGGACATCTGAGCGAGGAGCATGTGGGTGATGACATGATCCAGAGGAGACAAAAATACGGTAAACAGTGAAAGCCATGGTAACGTCACCAGCACCTTTCTGACAAGTTGAGAGCTTTTCAAATCGAGGTGCTCGGAGCGGCCTCTGCTGCAGACGCTCGCTCCTCATTACAAACAATTGAAGTGTCATTTCTTTTGTAGTATTTGTTTCTGTAATACACATTATGACCACAAGAGGCTGATTTTTTTTTTTTTTTTCACCACTCAGTTTCACACATGACAAAAAAAAAATCTCCTGAAATCTTTTTTTCAGGCGTTTTCTCCTTTGAAAACCAAACAAATATTATCATTCCTTTTTTTTAGTATTCCTTTTTTTCACCAGTTCTCAAGTCGTCAACACAGAAAATAATGAGATATTTGACTCTCTCCTGGAAGTTAAAGCAACGGGCGACCAAATGTAACACATGACCAAATACATTGTCACCATACATGACCATACACAGGTCATTTTTCAGCATTTTAAATATTTTACGTTAACATTTCGGAGGGTTATTTGATAAAGAAAATAAGTAGATGACTTCATAAGCAAAACTGCACAGCTACAAATCTCTAGAGTCATTTTAACACTCGTAATTAACATCCTGTGAGGCATTAAAGGCCAAGTTGTAGAAGCTACATGAATTATACATTTCTTGATTTGCTGAGATGACCTTAAACAACACTTAAATAATTGAAATCACATCAATATCAGAAGCCTTTATTCTCAGTGTAAGACAATACAGTACAACATTCAAAGTCGACACCACAAGAGTTCTTAACGTTGATTTCAGGAGCGTGGTGATGAATATTAACTGAGGCCGCTCTCTGGTTTGGTAATCTGGTGGTGAAATGTTTAATTTAGTCTCTCACTGTACTCATTCTCATCTCCCTCAGTGATTTCCTGTTTCACACACTTTCTTCTTTTTTCAAACTGTCTGGTGCCTGAATTGCATTTTGTCCCATTTCCTTCTGCTGTCGCTGTAGAAATTGCTTTCTGTGTTCTGCCTCTGATGGATTTCTCCCGCTGTGACGACAAAAACTGGAGGCTCCCAGCACAACTGTGATCCCGACGCTTACATTGTGAGGCGTTTTCAAATAACCGCGACGCTGCTTGCGGATGTCTGAGCGCGTTGGCAGGTCGTCTGCTTTGTGTATTTTTCCAATGTAAAGCAGCAGAATGAATCACAGAAACAAAATGGATTCAGAAAAGCCGAGCACATCGCCCGCAGTTGCTTCCAGTCACGCAGGAACGAGAGGTTGAACTGCGCGAAGCTGCTCCTTCTATTTCTGCTGCAGCCTACAGAGCAGAGCAGCCTGAGGCGCCGTGGTGTTGCGAACACACACACACAGGTATCAGTCATTCAAATCAGCCTCTGCTGGTGCTGCTGCAGAGTGAGCTGATGAGGCCAAACCAACAGCAGCGACGGACGAAGAAAACGGTGATGATTGTTGCTCTAATTTCATCCCTGCAGGCAGATCCTGGTGGTTAGGGTGATCCCTCCTGATATTTCTTCCAGTCCAACCCTCAGGACAGCATTTCCATTTGTGCATGAGAAATATTGAGATCTAGTGAGCAGACTCAGGCTCCATTACAAGCCGGACAAATCTGGCATCTCGTTCCAAAGCTTCATTTGTTTCTGTTGGGCACTCTGTGGTTTCCACATATGGTGAATGGACTTGCATTTCTAGAGCGCTTTCCCAGCCTACTGACTGCTCAAAGCACTTTACAACACTTGTCACATTCACACACACACACACACACACATTACACTGATAGCAGAGGCTGCCATGCAAGGTGCCAACCGCTCATCAGGAGCAGTTTGGGGTTCAGTATCTTGCTCAAGGACACTTTGACATGCAGCCGGGGGAGCTGGGGATTCTAACCTCTCCCTCCTGAGCTACAGCCACCCTTATATGATGAACTACATATGCACTACACAACTGTCCGTCTTGTAATCAGGGATATTGAAGTCACACATTGAGGATGTAAATGAAAGGATGAAATCAAGGATGGATCTGTCCGGTCTCCTGCGGAGTGGTCCAAGTCGTTTGTGCACCCATCCTTAAGGCACCCACGTCGGACACCACAGCTTCCCCCCCACCCCCCATCACCAAACACATCAGGCCTCACTACCTTCAAAACACTCAACAAAACCTTTTTGAAACTGCTTTTCATGTATCAGCCTTGTCTCCTTTTTATGTTTTCAGTCTGCTGTCTTTATTATTCTGCTTTTTAACCTGTAAAAGAGTCTCTGAGTACCTTGAAAAGTGCTATATAAAATAAATGTATTATTATTATTATTATTATTATTATTATTATTATTATCCAGTCGGAATCCTGATGTCAAAAATATAATATGATCTGGCCTACAAAATATTTTTCTTCATTGAACTATTTTTCTCAGTTGTTTCACAGTAACACTTTCATAAAGTTAAATGAAAACACAATACTAAGACACAAAACACGAGCTGACCTTTATTTTGAAGAGAACTAGTCACAGGAAATGCAATGTGTTCAGGTCGCAACGCTGACGTTCATCCAAAGGTGTCTACAGAGCGAAAGAGCGGTAATTTTTCTGCATTTTAGGACAGCGAATCAATTTGAAATGTCTGGGAGAAGTTTTATTCAGTCCGCGGGACGACTGAACAAAAAGGATGTGTTAGATGAAGAGCTGCAGGCGACAGGCTGCACACCTCCAACTTATTGGAGAGGTAAAGAGTCTCTTCTCCTCACTAAAATTATAAGGTTACCAGTTATGAGTTGAAGTGTGACATATCGCACAGCAAGCGCGTTTGCTTTCTCGCTCTGACAAATCCTCCATCATCGTCTTGTCAGTCAGCCCTCTCCACATTAAAAGTCGAACGTGATTCCTGTTGTGCTGCAGCTATGTTGCCGGCTCCCGCTGCTGCACAGAGTAGACCCCAAAATAAGGTATTTATATGAAGAAAATATGAGTAGAAGTGCTGCCAGCTGTCTGGCAAGAAATAAAGAAAGAAATAAAAAATGTATTTCATTTGTTAGTTCAGTGCAAGGTTACAATAAATATACATGAGCAGGGATTGGGGCACTAACTGTTGAAAGCTAATTCCTGAAATTGTATTTCAACTTTGTTCTGGATATTTCGACATTGAAAAAACAAAAACGTCCTCCTCTCATTTGTTTATAACTCAAATGTATTATTATTAATTATATTTGCAGAGCTTTAGTCTCAGACCTTCATGAGGATGAGGATGATACTCCTCTCTGCTCTGAAAGAATATGTGCTCATTTCGAAGCGTTAACATCAGTCTACACCACAGCCGGACTCTTACCTGTAATCAGCTCAGATCTGAGCGGCACTCAGCTCTGCATAAATAACACCGAAGCTCAAACATCAGTGGGAAAAATGACTCAAGGATGACTAAAAAGAAAAACACGAGTCCAGATGGACAGAGGCGATGATAAAACATCACGCCGACGATCCCGAGAAACACAAACTTCACTGACAACCCGCTGCAAGGCCTCTAGGACTGGAAACAAAAAGCAAGAAGTAGAATTACAAGAAATGAGAAGGAGAAATACTGCACTACAGGTCAACTGACAACAAGTGAAGGAACATTCATGGGCCCAGTCCAAATATCCCCCCTGAAGCTTCAAACCTGAACCGTCACAGTTAACGTCACCAGCTGAGTGTTTGAGTGACAGAGGGGCCAAGACGGTTTGATAAGAGAGCGCAGCACTTTGCGATGTTTCACTTTACCTTGACTGGTTTGTGACTTTTTATTTCACGTTTTATAATATATGCGATAATACAAACTAAAACACGCAGTGCACAGAAATAGAAACATTTTCAGTCAGAGGATTCAGGGAAAAGGTGTCATTGATCCGTTAATACTGTTTTGTTGTTTGATAAACGGAGTGATTTAAGTTGTAGGACAACGTCAGGATGTAAGATGTCAGAAGTGAGGTCGAGACTATTAACATTTCTGTTAGTTCAGACGTTGCCTTTACAAAATAAAATGATTCAGAAGTGTTTTTGGCTTAACCCTGCATTTAATGTTACAAAATGATGAACTGTGATAAAAATCAGTGTTTGGGGTAGGACGTTTCCAAAGCAACGTGTTACAGTGATATTTCTAAAGCGGTACAATCCACGTTACTGACCAAAGTAAAGCATTTATTGTTGTTTTTTTAAGAACCCACCCACACCAACATGACCATATAGGCTGTGTTTGTGTTTATAGCGAAGCGCTCATTTCAGTCTCTGTTTAACCGATATGAGCTGTATTTTATAGACTACATTATAGAAACTATATGTGTACTGTGTTTCATATGAATGAGCCTACAATTAAAAATATTTATTCCTATCTCATAATATATCAGACTTTGATCCTTTGTCTGCCTGCTCATCCTAGTGTCAAAGACCATTCCCTTATTTAAAAAGATCAGTTTCATTATTCTATAGAAGTAATTTGGGCATGTTGTTGAAAGTAACTAAAAAGTAGTGTAATAAGTAAAATCAAGCTAACTAGTAATATGTAATATATTGCATTTACCTTGTTACTGGGCAAAATGTTTGTGGGGGAGCCCTCATGGTCTGAGAAGCTCATCAGACGTTCTCATTTCTTAAGTTGGGAAGTTGTTTCTCCCGCTTCGTTGTGTTCATGTGCCTCATGTCTGAATGTAGGAGCAGCATGGACGCCAAAAAGCCGTTTTGCATTTTGTCGCTCAGAGCATTTAAACAAGTCATTTACAGCTGTTTCCAGGATTTAAGTGACATGGAGAGCAAAGGAAAAGATGCAATGACTAGACAATACACGACTTTGGTAAAAAGTTTCTTATCACAATCCAGCTTTCACTTGCCGTCAACTCCGTACCAACCTTTTTCTTTCCCACATGAATTTTCCCAGTCGGAAAAACATTTTGCTGGTAATTCCAACTGTGCATGAACGCACTGTAAACACACGAGGACTAATCGACTAATGAAGCACAAGGGAACAGGACAAAAAGGCGGGAAAAAGGCGACGGGGCCTGGCGACTGAAGCGGTGCGCCAGGCAATCCTACTGTTTGCTTTTATATCTGATGTGTCCTTTAATAATAGAAGGGAGCTTCTCTCTCTGGTTTCTGTTGTGATATCTTACAAATAAAGGACAGGACCACTTTCTGACCTCGGACCCTCTTCAGATTGTTTGTTTGTGATATTCCTGATCGAGGGTCTGAGGCTGTCTCTCCGTGGATAAGTGGGTCAGTTAGCCGCCTGAAGGTCACTGTTAATGTGTTATTGTGTCTTTCAGCGGCACTCTGCAGTGATCTGTGACTTCTCTCCCATCAGCTCCTTTTAAAAGTCAAACACCTACAGAGAGACGCCACATCAGGCCTCCACAGAGCGGAGGCGGAGTGGACAGTAAATCACAGGCGCCTCTCGCCTCCCGCATTAGAAAGTGGTCGAGATGCCAGCGTGACATTTCCTTCTAACAAAGCATTTCTAATTTCCACAAATCATAAAGGGCCACTTCATCAGCTGAGCTGGACGGCGTTTTTTGTTCAGCGTGAGCTCGTTTAAAAAGTCGCCCGTGGATTCGAAACTGGAGTGTTTGTAATCCTCAAAAGTGGAAGGAGGGTCAGAGGATAATCACACTCACATTATTCCTGCAAATTGCGTGTCACGAGAGGCTGCGGTGCTCGGGTCGGGGCTGAATCCTGACGACGCTCAGGCGGGAAATTAGGGCCCGAAGAACCAGGAGATGAATTAACCGAGCCCGCTTTCTGTCCTGCTGCTGACGAGGATAAAAATCTGAGTCACACTCCATTCATTAATTTATCATTTTCAAGTCATAGCTGTTGATAATTATATTATAATAATAACTTTATGTTGGAGACTTGGGTAGATGTGGGCAAGCAGAGTATTACACGAGATCCACTGAGTCCGTTCAATGTCTTTGTTAAACCTAAATTGTCAGCCTTTTGTGTTGTAATTGGGTTAACATTGACTACTGTACTAGGGCGGCTGTGGCTCAGGGGTAGAGCCAGCGTCTTGTTATTAGAAGGTTGCTCGTTCGATTCCCCTGGTCTGCATGTTGAGGTGCTCTTGGGCAGATGTGCTGGTTGGCACCTTGTATGGCAGCCACCGCCAGTGCCGGCCCTGAGTAATTTGGTGCCCTGGGCAAGATGTTAGCTGGCGTCCCCTTGCATCGCAGTCAATTTCACAATCAGTTTTCATACACTCACACAGAAACTGCGTGTATGTAGTCAAGATTGTATTTCTTTGAAGTCAAAAATATCACACCAAATAAAAACTTAAGAAAGAAACAAGTGATAAGAATGCATTATAAATAAGGCATTGCGCAAACATATTATCTCTCAGCCCCAGAGTGCCATCTCTCTCTTATCTATTGTCAGCTGCTTTGCAAAACTACCTCCAACTCCTTCCATGTTGCCATGTGGGTATTGTGCTGCTGGCTATCCTCATGAACCTTCAGCAAGTGGCTTGCATTTCTCCAGTCCTTTAGTCCTTCATTATTAGGGTCCGAGCAGGGAACCTGCAAGGAACCTATTGTAATCGCAAGAATTCTTCTTATTATTATTATTTTTTTTCTGACAAAATGATGTCATTTTTCACTGCCTGAACATACCCCAAAACTCATCAAACTTGGAATATAAGTCATACCTGGTGAAAAATTTTATAATCTGTTGTCATTCCCAAATTTCGCCAGAAGGTGGCGCTATAATCAAGGAACATGTGTTTTGCCTAATAACTCCCACATACTTTGTCGCACATTCAAAAAACACATATCCACGCGTTCAGTGAATTGTGCTGAATCTCGTGGTATAGGCCACGCCCATTTCCGCCTAGCGTTTTTTTTCGCTAGGTGGCAAAATGTCGAAAACCTACTTTTTCGAACTCCTCCCAGGCAATTTCACCGATTGGCACGAAACTTTGCACACAGCATCTATGGACCCTTCTGATAAAAAGTTATTAAAAGAATTT
>OMLP01034164.1:0-10932 GCA_900302685.1 Spondyliosoma cantharus
AATATATAGAATATATAGAATATAAAGAATATATAGAATATATAGAATATAAAGAATATAAAGAATATATAGAATATATAGAATATAAAGAATATATAGAATATATAGAATATAAAGAATATATAGAATATAAAGAATATATAGAATATATAGAATATATAGAATATAAAGAATATATAGAATATAAAGAATATATAGAATATAAAGAATATAAAGAATATAAAGAATATATAGAATATAAAGAATATATAGAATATAAAGAATATATAGAATATAAAGAATATAAAGAATATATAGAATATATAGAATATAAAGAATATATAGAATATATAGAATATAGTCCGGACGGATCCAGACTGGAGTGTGTGTGCTTCGTGTTTAATCTGGTTTTAATACTGGAGCCTGATGTCAGAACAATTACAACTTCTGATACTGAAACTTAAGGAACAAACAGAGGAAAAGCTAAATATAGATTGAAATGAAAAATGTCACATTCATACAGCTGAATCACTTTTACAACCTGAACTTTGGTTTGGAGCTGCAGCTGAAGTGAAAACACTTTAATATCTGTTCCATTAAATTAAAACTGAAGACTTGGCTTCTGTCAAACTGTGTTACATCACAGGTTTAATGTCTGATTATGATTTCTGTCATTTAATCATAATGTTCTTCAGTTTGGACATGAAGCTGCATCAGCTCCGTCTGAGCTCCACATGTATGTCAACACCACCTGTGGCTCCACCCAGTGTGCACTGAGAGAACTGCTTCAACCTCCATCAGGTCACACGTCTCCAGGTTTCATTTCTAAGGCCCACAGTAATAAAAACATCCTGAATTCGTCCTTTCGTAAAATTAGAAACCCGTCTTTCATTTACAGCGACTTTTTTAAATGTCCTGTTTCTATATCTTCTGCTAATGTAAAGTTTTATAGATTATAAACAGATATCTTTATTAATCAAAGTCTTCTCAACGTGTTTCATTGTTTGTGTCCTTCGATTGGTGGTCACAACATAAATCAGTGTGAGAGCTGTGGAGATATACAGGCAGTGACAATGTTTATATTACATATGATAAATAGTTCAGCGCCTCTTTATTTATCATTCATTTTCCCTTTCCACACTCTCCACCGCCCGACACCGTCACAGATCAACTGACTGCATTTTGTGAAAAATGTTCTCTAGATATCTTGAATTTGTTTTCAACACCTGTCACACGTTTCGGTGTGCAGACACTTTTTTTAGTAGCATAAAAGAATAAGAACAAGACAGAAATGTTGTTTTTCCACGTTTATTCTGAAACACAGACGGCTGCGAGCGTCTACTCGTCTGCCTCCGACTCCTCGTCGTCGTCCTGGCTGATCTGGAAGTAACGCAGCTCGTACGTCTCCTTGTCGGACGCCACCACTCTCAGCCAGTCACGCAGGTTGTTCTTCTTCAGGTACTTCTTCGTGAGGTACTTCAGATACCTGGAGGGGAAAGGAGGGGTTATTGCTTAGTCCCAAGATGTTTGAAGTGATTGAAGACTTCTGATTTCCAATAATGTTCACGAGGTTCCGATGCGAGCGACGTTGGCTCCGACACATCTCATCTCACCTTTTGGAGAACTGCTTCTCAGACGAGACGTTGATCTTGTTCTTCATGCGGCCGACCTGGACGATGTTACCCAGATTCCCCGTCTTCCCGTTGACCTTTATCCTCTCTTTGAGGAAGGATTCCTGCGGGACAGAGCACATTGACGCACTAGGGAAGAGAACCCTAGTATATTAGGAGCTAGGGAAGGGAGCCCTAGTCCAGACACGGGGTTAGCTGCTTGCAGAGGCCATTAAATGAACCCTCAACAAAAGTAACATTTTTAACTGGGTTTTAACCAAAATTCAAACGTCTCTATCACTTAAAGAACAGCAACTTTTGCAGCTAGACTTACAAAGTTTGCAGAGTCCAGGATCCCGTCCTCCACAGGGTGGGTCAGGTCCAAGGTGAACTTCCATGAAGCTCCCTTTTTGGATTTCTTGCCTACAGTCGGCCTCCTCGTTTTGATCTGAGAGGTTAAAAAACAGGAACAAGATCAGAAACGTTGGATCAGCAGCAGCACAGATCGGATTCTGTCACTATTCTTACTGATCAGCTTACAGCAGTTAACTTCACTTTTAATTCACAACATAAAGTACCAACAGGAAAAGAGGCATTTTTATTGTGTGTGTCCAATCAGGACTCATGTGAACGCACACTGGCTTTTCCCCAAAACACACATACAATCTATTTTAAGGTCAACTCCCTCGAGGGGTCGTGACCCCACAGAGAACCAATGTTCCAGTGGCTCTTCATAGAAGCTCATTCAACACCGGCTGTGTTTGGTTTCATCTCAATTAACACAAATCATCATTTTGTTAAATAGTTACTCACACACTTAGTCAACACACTAAGGTATCAATGCCTCATATAGATTAAGGAACCATGGAAAAGTCTAAGCAGTAATGCATCAGATACAATGTAAAATATTATATTAAACATATTGAAACTGACTAGGACTATAAAAGTGGCAAGTTGTACATAACAACTCTTTATTCATAATGAAATTAATATCAATAGAAATAAACAGCGACCTGACTTTTGCTGACATGTAAAAACATTTGTCAATAATTGTTAACGCCAACAAGCAGTGACAGAATGAAAACTAGATTTACTCAAGTATTTACACTTCAAACTTCACATCTGGTCGTTTCAAGGTTAATATTGTATTTTTATTCTACATTTGGTAGCTTTAATCATTTGTAACTTTAAAGGTTGCACACTGATATTATTGACAATCCAATGAAAAACAGTGATTCCAATAGAAAAATGGCTGAAAATTGGATGTAAATATATTCATAATTTACTTTTACTTGTCATTTAGATACTTTAGATGTCACAGAATGGACAATCTAGCAAAACACTGAAATATCCCAAAATCCATAACTAATTCTGAGAGGTGGAAATAACTTTTTATTAAGTAAGAATGCATCACGCCGAATTAACAAGTGGACCAGAGAATACATGTAGACTTAATGTACAGATCAAGTTTATCAGTTAAGAGGAGGAACAACACCGATATACAATAAAAGCGACTTTTTTCCAATGGAGCTCTGCCTGCTGTAACGGACTGATGAATGGGACACGTGTAAGCTAACGTCAAGAATACTGCGAGCTAATGCTAACTCTGCTAGCTTGCCGGTTTGCTTCCCTTTAAACCCGCTCATTGTCCGACACACAGCTCTGAAGTCAAAGCTTCACTTCGGTTCACACGATATTGAGTGGAATAAATCAAAAAGGTGAAGGGATTGGTAATAAAAAGCGTAAAGTCGGGAGGAGGTGGCCGGACCTACCGGTGCCATGTTGAGAGCTCGGAAGGGAAAGAGAGAGCCGGACGTGACGCAGCAGTGACGTAGTTAGCGCCGCGTGGAACGCCCTTACCAAATATGGTGAAGACAGCAGAAACAAACATTTCCACACATGAATCCCACAACATGGCTCGAGTGAAGACCCGGAACACGTTTTTAACCCGGAAATGTGTGTTTTGTGTTCTGAACACACAACACATAAAGCCTGACGTCACCAGGATTAGTCTGAAAACGTCACAGTTTCACTTTTTACCTGTTGTTTCAGCTGTCTGTGTCAGGTGATCAGTACAAAGGTCAAACACACCCCAACCACACCCTGATAATAAACCTGCTGAGCCTGGTTAACCATTCACAGCCTCCTCACACACACACACACACACACACACACACCGGGCCTCAGACCTGCTAACATCAGGCGGCTGCATTTGTATGAACTTGCAGAGAAAAACAAAATCCATCCAGATGAGTCAGAGCAGCCATGACAGACGTGCACCCTTCTTTCCATTGTGGTGGTTTTCTTGTGGCTGGGCGTGCAGCGAGGCTCACATGACTGTTCATCATCATCGCACCACCATGGAGGACTCTCAGGCCGGGCGTGTCTCCGCTCTGCAACTGAAGACACGTTATCTGCTGCCATGGCTACATGTGCAGACACACAACAGAAGGAAATACAGCACACTGAAGTGCAGGATGCTTTTCCTCTCAGTAGTTTCAGTCTTTGTACAAAAAACACAACTTGACTTTTCAGTTCTCAGACCCTCTAGACTACCATCATATTATAACCATCATAAAGACCTTTGAAGTTTGTATAATTCTAATTGTAAATATTGAAACCCTGAGTTTGAATTTCTTCTCCAAATCTACATACTGCCCCTTTAATCACCTGCACTATTCTAAACTTGACAATCTGCAAGCAGGACTTTCACTTTTAATGTTTTTTAAATGAAGTTCTTTTCCAGGTTTAAACACTGGTGCAACATGCCACAGCAGGCGGCCTCACAGTGCTCCTGCAGGTTAAACAGGTTTTACTTGTATTCAAACTGAAGTTTATGAACACCTTCAGTTGAATGAACCAATTAAATAGTTTTGAGCCGAGTTATTTAGGACAGGGGATCCTAACCATCGGGCTGTGGACCCGCTGATTCATGTAGTGTGTTTTGTGATCCACTTTCATGGCAATAGAAAAGTTTAAATATGACAGTGAGGATACTGGAGACAGTGAGCAGAAACAAAAGCTGAATTCAACCAAAGATATGCCCACAGCTACACCCTAACCAAACCCCAGGTGTGTGGTGTCAACACGGTTGGGAGTGCACCACTTACAACTGAAAAAATTGAAAGCAATTTTAATAAATGCTGGAGGAGCTGTGACATGGTTGGTAACCATACTCAGATTTCGGGGCTGCCCAAAAATAAACATTATGGAGAAAATTCTAGAGACTGCGCATCCGCTGAACTCACTGAAGTTCTTCAAAGTATTACCTGACCACCTGAGCAGTGTTGTGTGTTCTGGTGAAAATGATTAAATGGATGAAAGTTAACCCTTCAACAACACAGGAGTCACATGTTTGCATGATGGAACACAGCTGCAGCTAACAGTGCCCATTATTAGAAGGAAGAGGACACCAGTTATTGACTATTTGTTAGGATTCTTGTACCATAATTTTTTATTTTCATCCATTTTATTTTTATGTACAGTCTTTGCAGGTATACATCAGGTAACTGCAAGTATGATCTACCCCTATAATGGTGTAATTTGATCTTCATGACAAGTGAAACTCAATCAAGGTGATTTTCTTTAATGTTAATTGTCTGTTACTGTGCATCGATGGCAATAAAGTTTTGAAAAAAAAAAAAATGTTTGGAACTTGTAAACACACAGAGGAGGAACCCTCTGAACAGAAGCCAACGGCAAGACAACTTCTGGATCCTGTTTGAAACGCACCACTGATGCATGTTTGTCAAATTTAAAATGTACATCACGTATTACAAAGGAGAAAAATCCCCAAAACTCTGGACATATTTCAGGCCGGTGATCCCAAAGGAGCGAGTTTTAAGAAAGCCAATACACAGAAAAAGCTCCAAATAGGTTTTGGTCAGTGTTACATCAGACACCAATTACGTGATTGTTGGGTGTGTTGACGTTCAAATTATGTCCTTGCAGTCTCACACTTGATTAGCTTTCTGACAAACTGCAATTTTGGATTTGAAGCGTGATCTTTATAGATTGGAAAACATCCCATGGCACATTTCAAAAACCAGAGAGTGTCTTGCCATTCACCACCACACATTGTAACCACACCTGACCTCTCTACACGCCGACAGTTCCGAGTTTGTAAACTACACGTTGTGGGATTAGGTTTGTTCGGATTCGAGCACCATTGTGTGAGCCGCACCGTCACAATACCGCAACGACTTCAAATTACTGGGTGTATTGGAGACAGAAAGCCAGACATAGTTTGCAGTTTTTGTCCATTTGTTTCATCGTTTTATTTTTGCCATCTCCAGTCAGGTGACAAAGGCCTCGAGTGAACAAAGATTTTGCAACTCTACCACCCTCCCCAACCCGATCGAGTCCCTCAATAGAACCACACGCCTCACTGCAAACCGCCTCCCACATTTCGGAGGCCCACACCGCTACACACTCATGCCTCTCAAAACAAGATATAACACTCCTTTTGTATTGGGGGATGACCGGGGCAGCGGGGTGAGCCCTCGACTGCCCCGGTGGACGAGAGGTGTGAGTGCACAGGACCCTCACGCCCCTCAAACTTCTACACAGACAAGAGACTGGCATCACGAGGGTAAATCACTGAAGCTTGTTTCTGGTCTTCTTGGGGGGGGGGGGAAGAAAAAAAAACAAAAAAACTTCTCTTTTCTTGGTTTTAGAGCTTTGACATGCTGGGGTGGACCTCAAGTGCTCTAAGTGCTAGCCACCACCATTACCAGCAATTAGGAGAAAAATGGACCTTGTCGCGCCCAATCCACTCAGGAACCAGAGCAAAAGGCCATGCTGGAAAGCGATATGGCTGCTAGAGGGACAACCTAATCCAGAATTTAGTATCTACAGGGGCAACCCCTCCCTCCCACTGATTTAACAACTCAAAAAACTGCCCCCTTCCCTTCCCTCTAAAAGGCTAGACCTGCTATATTCAAGAATATAAAAAAATAATCATACAAAAGCTGAATCCCGTTGTTATTTAAACATTCAGGAATGTGAGTGGTGAAACCAACACTTGAAGGCAAAAATAAGCAGGAATGAGCAACTGATCATTATTTTTGAAGTTGTTTTATATAAAGTAGATTGTTACCAAACAAAACCTCAGCGATCAGGCAGAGCGCCACGCAGCGAGCTGCGGTGGAACTTTTCCCAACAGCAATGGAAAAGAGAAACGAAAAGGGGAGAAAAAAAAAAAGATCAATGATGAGAAATCACAACAGAATGATTGAGGTTGTCTGTGAAGGCCGACGCTTTGGTGACAGAACCAATGAGAATGCAAGAGACTGGTTGTGGGTGGTGCTTGTTGCCTGGGCAGCAAAGTCCGTCTCCCTATTTGCTGGCCAAGACCTTGGTAGCGACAGCACATTCATCCCCCATGGCAGAAATCACGGTGACCTGTGGAGAGCGCACACAACATGTTCGAGTCAATCATCTGAAACTTTACACGTGCGGCTCGCACGCTTCACATTTCCTCCGTGCCGTGACTTTCTGCTTTAATTCAGGACTGAACTCCGTCTGCTGTCAGGAGTGAGAATTAAAAATGTCACAATCATAAACACATGGTAGACGCATCAAGACGGTGTCATGTTCTCACTGCTGTCAACAATGTCAAAAATCTGCTGTGTCGTCATTTAGATTCTGGTGTCGGGCGTCTTCCTGCCTGGAATCGGGTCAGGAACTACACAGACCCATCAATTATCTTGTGACGCTTTAATAATCTGCGATATTTGTGCTGTGGGTTCAGAAGGATCCGTTAACACTTACCATGAATTCATCACCCGCATCAAACTTTGCTTCGATTTCCTTGCCGATGTCGTTGTCAGGGACACGCAGGTCCTCCCTGATGTCGCCGTTGTCACTCATCAAGGACATGTAGCCCTCATTGATGTTAACCAGCTGGGAAGGTGAGGAAACAGTCAGTGAACACACGTACTGCAACAATAAAGACTTGATTCCTATTTTATTTCTGTTTACTGGCTGTGGAGCAAACAGACTCAGTGACATTACTAATTCCATTATGCCTACAATTACTTTTTTGTTCATATTAAAGAGATTCTCAGGGTTGGAGGGGAAAACTGGATCATAAGCAGAATTACTGATGTGTTTGAAAATGTTGAGCTGTTGATAAATGTACCTATATTCAAATTAAGGGAGCAAGTTCTCTCGATGTAAACTGAGCAAACAAACAGTCGGAGCAGATATTCAGCATTTCCCTCATAATCATTACTATTTTGCAGATAAACTACATTTTATTTTGCTCTGGTGCAGCAGCCTCAGCATGTGCTCAACACTCTTGTCTCAGTGGTCACAACACGATCTGATGTCACGTGTAACAGCTGATCAGCACTGAATAATCTGAATTTGAAACATAACCAGCAGCTAAATTGGTCAAATAAAAGAAGTGGAGTAAGATTAAGTAGCAGAAAAATGGAAATACTGAAGCAAAATATCTCAAAATTTAATTTAAGTACAATGCTTGAATACATTTTGGTTATTACATCTTATTTTGATTAGTTTGTTCCTGTAAATCTGTCAGTTCCGGTCATCAATCTCCTTGATACTGATTAATATCAGCCCTGTTTCCTGCCTCACCACAGAGCGCTGAACTCGATGCTTTGAAAAACACGTCCTTCCTAAATCGAGTTACATTCTTTGGTAAACTGCTGTGACACGTGTGAGGGACAGTCTGAAGCTCCATACCTGGTAGTCTATCCTCTTAATGGAGGGAACTTCCATGTTGTGGGTGGAGGGGCACATATCTTCATGCTTCTTGTTGGTGAAGATGTCGATGCCAACCAGGTTAACCTACCGAAGAAAAGATTACACAGTGATGAGAAGTATTAAAGAATCCTTTCCTTCAAATTGTGTTTTCTTTTGCTTCATGCAATCACTTTGTCTCCATCAACGCATTCTGACATGTTGGTTCCAAAATTTGAATTCCTAAAGACGTAACGAGCTAGCCCCGAGCCACACTGTACCCGACAAGGTGATACTGATGGTAAACACTGCTCAGCCAATACGACCGCTAGCTGCAGTTAACTGAGCTCACCACCAAACAGCAGCTACAGTTAATGTTACCTTGGTGATATGTTGCCCCCCCATCTGTCAGGGGTAGGAATCTGACAGGTGGGCAATTCTTACATATCGCACCTTTAGCAGGACGAGTACATATGAACACATACTGCCTGTAACACAATGTAGACAAGCTGTGCCAGGCGCTCTTGGAAAGCATGAAAGCTTAACAGAAGCAATCCAGGCCCTCAACTTTTCCACTCTGATACTTTTCCTTGTTTGACTCATCTCTGGTTTTGAGGCCCTGAACAGACTATGAGTCAGGACATGACAGATGAAAATGTTTCCCCCAGTTTAGGAGGCAGATGCCAATGTACTGTATGTACCAAGTATTGTATTTTACACCTTTAATCACTAAATGAGTGATGCCAACTTTTACAAATGTACATCCAGAATCTTAATTTATTTCTTAACATTTTTGAGTCCCACAGGAGGTTAAAGTCCGTGTGTGAGCACTCTGGTGTTTGAGGAAAAAGATAAGCACACTGCATTACAAGAGCAACACTTCAGGCTGCTTGGCTCAGACTGATGTGAAATCTGAGATCATTAAACCCAAGCTGAGCCTCCCATCCCTGCCAAACATCTTTGACGCTGGTTGAGTTTTTCCCTTTTAACATTGCACTGCCACCTCACAGCTGCTGTCAGTTTGAAAGGGCTGCATTAACCACGGTTTGAGGATGATTTTACCTTGGCATGTCCGTGCTTGCCGGTCTTGGAAGTGGACATCTCCACAATTTTGCAGGGACGTCCCTTCAGCACCACATAGCCGTTCTTACGCAGAGCAGAGCACTGCATAGGGTAGGTGGCGGAGGCGCCAGACTCGCCACACGTGAAATCAAGATCGGGATCTGCCATGGTGCGATGGGTCAGGGGCGCTGAAAAAAAAAAAAATATTCACACATCAATCCAATTGGCTCTGTACTGATTAAGGATTAAATACATGTTAACTGACTATATTTATGAGCTGTTTAAGTTTGTATCTAGACTAGAAACTAACAAGTGGAGCTGAGAACAACACAGGGCGAGAACGAGTGATGGACGAGAGCGTTGGTGGTTCTGCAGGAGCTTTACCTTTGTGTTTTTTCTAAAGATCAGCAGTTTGAGGTTTTTACATGACGGCTGCAATAATCACAGCAGTGGGTGAAGTAAAGTGACATCAACTACGTCCACTTGAATGAATCCAGTGTCTCGTCTACAATAAAAACCTCCAGGGAGAGAATGCCAACCTCACAAAAATATTCTTACACTTTCTTTAAGGCCAAATTATTTTATATTGATGACTTGTTAAAGCGACACTACATTTGGAAGCGATTTTAATATTTATTATAGTAATAAGGTAATGATACAAACTAAAATTTAAAAAATATTTCCACAAGTGAATAAACAAGCTGTTCTCAGAGGATAACAGCTTGAAATTAGAAAGGTGGCAGGGTCCGCCACATGTAAACAAAGTAAAACATTATCAAATTCTGTTGTCTTTTAAGGTCAGTTTGTTTAGTCATTAAAACGTTTTATTTAGTTCTAGTTCTAGTCGATTAAGATCTTTCTCTTCTGAACTTTCCTCCACGAAACTACAAAATGCAAATTATTATTAATGAAACTAGATTATGAGCTGGTCTTTAAGATTTACATCTCCGCTACAAACCACTAACCTTGGACCTGAGAGTAAGAAAACACTGAGATGATGCTAGTTCTGGTCTATTCATGGGAGTTAATGGAAATTAGTTTTAGACCGTCACAAACTTTGCTCTTTTTATTCAAGATTAGCATCTGAGGTTTTTACAAGTTAAGTAATTTGACAACTACTGCCACTGGAAACATACATATCAATGACTCTGGACTTTTAAATACTATTTTCTTTTCCCACATTGTGACCTTTGACTAGTAAACACAAAGGTAAACTCCTCGTGTGATAACACCTGATTGGCAATCACACTATTTTAGGCGTTTCCGGCGGGTTAAATGACATTTTTATGGCCTTGTCCCTGCCTGGGCTGAGCTCGGAACCACTGCAGCCTTTTCAGGGCCCCACTGTGCGGTTCGAGCGCTAATCGATATCGCGAGATCTCGAGAAAAGTGGCATCCTCATGATCTGCTCCGCCGATTTAATTAACTCCGCTGTGCGTGATTAAAGTCAAACTACAAAAACACGAAGCGACATCGAAACGTGGAAGTGCGGACAATTAACCCGGCTCGACACGAGGGTGGACGGCTGCGCAGCTTCGAGTCCACCAGTCGGGTTTTTTTTTTTTTTTTTTTTTTT